>PVKA01029212.1:0-28536 GCA_004027165.1 Ctenomys sociabilis | reverse complement strand
ACCTTAGGTGCTTGAACTCGACACCACAATCCAACACAGTCCAGCATTCTGCAACCATAGGGAGTTATTCAAAGAAATTGTCGACCATATCCATTTACAGCTCAGCTTAATATTATGGGCTCACGATGTATACTTCATTTTTATACTTTTATACTTTTCTGCTGGATGGTTAAGACCTAGGGAGATCAAAACTTATATACCAACACATGAACTTTATATTTCCTATGTGGTCATTGAAGTCTTCTCAGGGTTTATCTTGTAGTCCTGTACATTATTCTGTAGTTCCTTTGTCTGTGTCATCCATGTGGATGAGTCAAGGCCAATGCTTGACCAGATTGCTCTCTGTGAGAGCCTGAGAGAAAGTTTTCTCTTCATGTGACTGTCCCCAGGCACACTATACATCATCACTCTTTTTTCCTCTGTGGCTCCATAATCTCCTTGATCAGAAAATTTGGGACACAATTGAGTTTCATGATGTTACAGTACAGGTTCACCTATGTCCTGAGTCTTTGCTGACCTTGAAAGGCTAAGGTTAAAATGTTGGCTGACCTTGCAGCCCTTCAATTTCTCCAATTTTGATCTGTGAACATAGGTTGTTAACCATCCAGAAAAAAAGCTGATTAGTATCCTGCAGCATATGCGTTCAGTTTGTCCTCACTACCTGACTCAATTGTTTTTAGTTGTTGCAAATTTTTATTTGTTTTTCTTCTTTTGACTTTTTATACTAGGGAGAATATATGATATTTGCATATGTGTGTCTGGTTTATTTCACTTACGAGAACATGTTTAAGTGGTATCCACTTCAATATAAATACTTCAAGTTTGTCATTCTTTATAGCTGAGTAATACTCCATTTTATAGAAATATTACATCCTTTTCAACCATTCCTCATGTGCCGAACACCTTGGTTGTTTCCAAGATTTGGATATCACAAATTGTGCTGCTATAGACATAGCTACACATATATCACTATGATATAATGTTTTCAGTTCCTCTGGGAAAATTCTGAGTAGGGGGATAGCCAGCTTGAATGGGATTTCTAGTCCTACTCTTCTGAGGAGTCTCCACGTTGATCTCCACAATGGTTGTATCAGTCTACATTCCCATCAGCAGTGGAGAAGTGTTCCCTTTTCCCCACAACCTCTCCAACATTTGTTGTTGGTTGATTTCCTTATGATAGTCATTCTTTCTGGAGCGAGACAGTATCTCAGTGTTTTCTTTATTTGCATTTCACGGATGACTAGTGATGTGGATCATTTTTTTATATATTTACTCGCTTCTTTAATAATATCCTCTGAGAAGTGTGTATTCATTTCATATGCCCATTTCTGAATTGGGTCTTTAAATCTGAGAGCCTTGTTATAGCTTAGTTCTTTATATATTCTAGAGAGCAGACCTTTGTCTGATTGCTTATTCGTTAGGATTTTTTCAAAATTTGTGGGTTGTCTTTTCACTCTGTTGACAATTTCTTTTGACGTGCAGAAACTCCTCAAGAAGAATTGATCCCTGTTGTTGATTCTTTTAAGTGTTTCCAGTGCAAATATATATTTGTTCATGAACTCTTCACCTACCAGTATGTCTTCAAGAGTTCCTCCTATTTTCTCTTCCAGGAGATTGAGTGTTTCTGTTTTAATGTTTAGATCTTTAATCCATTTTGACTTTAGCTTAGTGCATGGTGATAGAGCAGGGTCAAGTTTTAGTGTTCAGTAAGTGGAAAGCCATGTTTTCCAGCACCATTTGTTGAAGAGGCTATCTTTCTTCCAGTAAGTATGATTGGCCCCTTTGTTGAAGGTCAGATGGCTGAGTGTGTTTGTAGATGCTTCTGCATCTTCTAATCTATTCCATTAATCCTCAGTTCTATTTGTTGCCAATACCATGTTGATTTTCTCACAGTTGCTTTGTAGTATAATTTCAAGTCGGTATTGTGATGCCTCCTGCGTTGCCTTTATTGGCTAAGATTGCCTTTGCTATTCTAGGTCGTTTGTGGTTCCAAATAAATTTTAGGAATGATTTCTCTAGGTTTGCGAGGTATGTTGGTTGCAGTTTGATAGGAATAGCGTTAAGTCTGTACAGCAATTTTGGGAGTATGGCTATCTTCACGATGTTGGTTCTTCCTATCCAGGAGCATGTAATGTCTTTCCTTTTCCTGAAATCCTTCATAATGTGTTTTCTTAGGGTGTTTAATTTTCTGTGAAAAGATCATTGACTTTCTTGGTTAATTAAATTCCAATGTATTTCATTATCTGTGGTTGTACTGTAAAAGGAATTGTTCCTATTTTTTCCATTTCAGTATGCTTGTTATCTGTGTAGAGGAATGCTATTGACTTTTGAGTATTGACTTTGTATCCTGCTATGCTACTGAATTTCTGTACCAGTTCTAGTACTTTCTTGGTGGAATTTTTGGGGTCTTCCAAGTAGAATATCATATCATCAGGAAACAGTGATAATTTAAGTTCTTCTTTACCTATTCTTAGTCCTTTTTTTTCTCTCTTTTCTAATGGCAGTTGCTAATGATTCCAAAACTATATTGAATACTGAATGATTCCACAACAATATTCACTTGATAGAGGGCATCCTTGTCTTGTACCTGATTTAAAAGTAAAAGATTTCAGTTTTTCCCCATTTAGGATTATATTAGCTTTTGGGTTGTCATAGATGGCTTTTATCAAGTTAAGGTAGAGTCCATCTATTCCAATTTTCTGTAGGGCCTTGAACATGAATGAGTGCTGGACTTTGTGAAAAGCATTTTCTGTATCAATTGAGATGATTATGTGGTTTTTAGTTTGTGGTCTATTAATACAGTGTACTACATTTATAGATTTTCAATATTGAACGATCCTTGCATCCTTGGGATGAATCCTACCTGGTCATGGTGTATAATCTTCTTGATGATTTGCTGTATTCTATTTGCTAGGATTTTATCTAGGATTTTTGCATCTATGTTCACAAGGGAGATTGTTGTGTAGTTCTCCTTTTTAGTTGTGTTTTTCCCTGGCTTTGGAATCAGTATAACACTTGCCTCCAGAAATGATTTTGGGATGACTACTTCCTTCTCAATTTCACTGAAGATTTTGTGGACTGTAGGGATTATATCTTCTATAAATTTCTTGTAGATTTCAGCTGTGAATCTCTCAGGACCTGTACTTTTCTTTGTCAGAAGGCTTTTTATTACATTTCGTATTTTGTTGGCTGTTATTGGCTTATTGAGAGTTGTTATATCTTCTTGGTTCAGTTTTGGTAATGTGTGCTTTTCATAGAATTGCTCCATTTCTTCCGTGTCCTCTATTCTGTGAGCATAAAGATTCTCAAAGTAACTATTGATAATCTTCTCCATTTCTGCTGGGTCTGTCATGATTTCACCCTTTTCATTTCTTATTCATGTACTTGAATTTTTTCTTGCCTCTTTTTGATGAGGTTGGCTAGAGCTTTATCAACTTTATTTATCCTTTCAAAGAACCAACTTTTTGATTTGTGGATTCATTGAATTGTATTCTTCATCTCAATTGAATTAATTTCCGCTCTATTCTTTATGATTTCTTCCCGTCTTTGCACTCTAGGTTTCATTTATTCTCTTTTTCTAGATGTCGGAGGTGAAACATTAGGGTATTTATTTGTTCCCATTCCCTTTTCCTAATGTGTGAGTTTATAACTATGATTTTCCCTCTAAGAACTGCTTTTATCACATCCCATAAATTCTGGTAAATTGTGCATGAATTTTCATTCAATTGTAGACATTGTTGAATTTCTTGTTTAATTTCTTCTGTGACCCATTGATTGTTAAGAAGGGTGTTGTTTAATTTCCATGAAGTTAGCAAGTTTTTCTGGTTTCTTTGTTTGATTAGTTTTAGTTTCATTGCATTGTGGTCGGATAATATGCATGGGATGAGTTCTGTTTTCTTGCAGATACTTACTCATTACCTCTTGACCAGTATGTGGTCTGTTTTGGAAAATGACCCATGTGCAACTGAAAAAATGTGCATTCAGCTGTGGTTGGGTGGAACACATTGTATATGTCCAGCAGGTCTTTTTTTTTTCCAAGCTCTGATTCAGTTCTGCTGCTACTTTGCTACTTTTTTGTCCGGTTGATCTATCTTTTTGAGATAAGGGGGTGTTAAGTCTCCTGTTAAGATTCTGGTCTTAGATATTAGATTTTTGATGTCCATTAAAATTTGTCTTACATAGTTGGGTGCTCTTGTGTTTGGTGCATATATATTTATGAGTGTTACCTCTTCCTCATGAATTTTTCCCCTGACCAATATGTAGTGGCCTTCTTTATGTTGTTTGATCCTTCTTGATTTGAAGTTGAGACTGTCTGAGAACAGAATTGCTACGCCTGCTTTTATCTGAGGTGCTGGGGCATGTAGTATTGTTTTCCATCCTTTGACTTTGAGCCTATGAATGTCCTTTTGAGTTAAGTGTGTTTCTTGTATGCAGCATATTGTTGGATTTTGTTTCTTAATCCACTGTACCAGTCTATTTCTCTTAATTGGTGAACTGAGTCCATTTACATTGATGGTTATAATTGAAATGTGTTGACTTACGTTTTTCATGATATTTTCCTGCTGTTGTTTCATGCTTTGTATCCTGTGTTTAATTGTCTGTCTTATTTAATGGGTTCCTTCTGTTCTCAGAAGGTATTCTGGTCATTGTGGTATTCTGGTCATTGTGGTATTCTGGTCATTGTGGTCTCTCTCTAGAACATCCTTCAGTAGCCTGTGTAGGGATGGCTTTGTCATCATGAAATTCTTTAGTTGTTCTTTGTTATGGAAGTATTTCACTTCTCCATCAAACTTGAGAGAGCATTTCACAGGGTATAATAGTCTGGACTGGAATTTGTTTTCGTGTAGGACTTGAAGAACTCTGCTCCATGCTCTCCTTGCCTTCATATATTATGTATTCAGCTGTAATTCTGATGGGTTTTCCTTTGAATGTGATCTGCTTCTTCTCTCTAGCAGCTTTCAGTATATTATTTTTGTGTTGGATATCTGGGATCTTGACTATTATATGTCTCTGTGTGTTTTTACTTGGGTTGAAGTTATTTGGTGTCCTGTGTGTTTCAGTTATCTGAATGTTGGATTGTTTTCTCATATTTGGGTAGTTTTCTGAGATTACTTCTCCCCAAATTCTTTTTATGCCATTTGTATTGACTCCTTCATTCTCATTGGTACCAATTAATCTGACATTATTCATCCTGGTGCCATCTTGCAGGTGATGGTTTATTTTTTCCTGCATTCTTGTTGTTTTTTAGAAATCTTTTCTCACCTTTTTACTAGGTGCACCAGCATCTTCAAGATCTGAAACTTTGTCTTTCGCTTTCACTCAAATGGTTTTGTAGACTCGTGACTGACATTTTTGTTCTTCTATATCACTTTGACTCCATTTCATGCATTATATTTCTCTTCTGTATTGCTCATTCAAGCAATGCGTCATATTTTTGATCTCTATTTTTTCTTATCCATGTCTTTAGAGGTATTTATTAGTTCTTTTTCTGCAGTTTCTTCCAAGTTGGGTTTCCTCTGTATGTTTCTGAAATTGTTTTTGTATTTCAGATGCTATGATTTCAAAGAATTCTTTTTTGATTTCAGAAATTATTTCTGCTTTCAGTTCCTCACAGCCTCTCTGCTGTTGTTTCTTTGCTTCTGACGTTGTTAATTCTTATGTTTCATCTTGAATAGTGTTCTCTGCACTTGTTCTGGATGAACATTGTGTTTCACTCAGATGTTTCTGGATTTGATTCTTTATTTCAGATGCTATGCATTTACATATTTCTTTTTTTTATTTCAGGCTCTAATTCTGGTCTGAATTCCTGTATACCTTTCTGCTGTTGTTCCTTTGCTTCCATATCTGTTAATTTATTCATTTAAGCTGAGCTAGTGTCCTCTGCACTTATTTATGGACTTGAGGCCCGAGATTGCATTTTTTCTCATTGTCTTTGTCATTTTGTATAGCACTGACCTCTGACCTTTTGTGTAGAGCTTTGGTGCAGCTATAACCTTTGTATGTAATGAGATTTGGGTGCCAGTCTATTAAGTTTGAGATTATCCAGTTAAGCCTGGCCTGGATCTAGTTGTTGTGTTCTGTTCCTTTTTGCTGTAGCTCCTGTGGTTCCCCTCTGTTGATTTCCTGGTCAGGCAAGCACGATCCAGGATGCAGAGTGAGTAGTGAAAATTACCAATATCTTGGCTGGCTTTGGGGCAGATTCGGGAAAGTTGCTGGAGTCGGTCCTTGTGTCTCAGGCAGGTCGCTCTCTATGTGGGCATTCCTGGGCTTTCTTAGGTCCGCTGGGCTCCCAAAAGGATAGTGGATGTCCTTATTCACTGGTAGGCTGTGCTGGGTCAGCCAAGCTGTGCTGGGTTTGGGGCCGTGAACTGGACCCAGAGAATGCTGGGGAAGTGTTCTCAGGCATGATGGATTCTCAGTTCCCACCCACAGGCTGAGTGCACTGAGTCTGCAGCCACGGGGCAGATCTGGAGAAGGCTGGGAAACATCCCTCCAACCTGGCTGGCTTGGAGCTCTCATTCACCAGCTGAGCTACACTGGGGCCTCTCCTAAATTTTATTTGGAACCAGAAAAGACATAGAGTAGGAAAGGCAATCCTGGGCAACAAATACACAGCAAGAAGCATTACAGTTCCTGCCTTAAAGTTATATTACAAAGCTACTTTGATAAAATTAGCAAATATAGGCAAAAAGATATACCTGATGATGAATAGACTATATTAAAAGATGCAGAAGAAACTACAAACACACTCAGCCAGCTTATCTTTGACAAAGAGGTCAAACATGCTTGCTGGAACAAAGATAGCCTCTTTAACAAATGGTGTTAAAAAAACTATCTCTCTACATACCAAAAACTTAAAGTTAACAAAGATCTATCACCATGCACTAAACTAAAGTCAAAGTTTATTCAAGATCTAAATATTAAAATACAAACACTAAATTTCCTCAAAGAGAAAGTAGCTAGAAATCTTGAAGAAATAGGGGTAAGCAAACAGTTCATGAACAGAAATAAAACTACATTAGTAATACTTGAGAGAATTAATACATGGAACCTGCTCATATTGAGAAGTGTTCTCACTTCAAAACAGTTTGCAAGCCCATCCTGGCCACTTTATTTTTACAACTTCCTGTCTGTTAGTTGGGTGCTTCCTTCTACCATCTACCAACTTACATAATTACATAATTAATTGACTTTGTTATTCTCTGAAGGGGAATATAAGGCATTTATTTATTTTTTCTTTTTTTTTTTTTTTTACAAATTCCTTTGAATATATGAGATTTCTCTAGTATCCTTCCTTTGCTTTATAGTTTCACTTCCTCCCTTCACAAAGATATTTCTCATTGACATTGGCTTACAGCACAGAGGTAGCTGATACCTAGGACACTGGTATCAGGCTCAATATGGCTGCTCCACAGGCCTGTAAGGATCAATATGAGGAATTTGCTTCAGTTCTCAAGGTTCAGTGTGAGGGGAGTTCAATATTGTGATCACAGGGTAAATGTGTATGGAAGAGGAGGCATAGGTGTACCACAGAGGGGTTCCAGAATATGCATTTTTCTATTGCTGCTATAACAAATTCCCACTAAGGCAGGGACATCAGCCAATATTAAGGCATAATTTTACATTTTAGTGTTTAGTTGGGATAAAACCAAAGTATTTTCGTGACAAAATAGTGCTACTATTTCTAAATTCTGGGGGATGAGTATCACGAAATTTATTAGAAGACCAAAATGACAGCTATTTCAAATATGCTTTAGACAGGATATCATGTCTATATCTTGTTCTCTGAATAACTACTATGAAAACAACCATATGCAATGTATTAATTACTATAAATGTCCTACTAACCTGTTCCAAAACTCCTTCATTGCTATTTTATTTTTTCTTATTAAAATGAATAAGAATTTTAAAATAAAAAATAAACTTTTAAACACATGAAAAAGAAACTTATTAGAAGAAACCACAAATTGGCTCCATGTTTGAGCAAAGAAATAATCATAGGAACCCTTAATGGTTTTCCAAATTTACTACTGGTGAAATAATATTAATATGTCTCACAAATGACCTATTGTGTGTTGTATGGGGAGCTGGCCAGTTTCCCAATCTTCTGCGCAAGTATAGGGTGAAAGATAAAAGACAATGGACAAAGTGCTATGGGTTATGGATGTCCGGAAATGTCAGAGGTCTTGTGACTAAAACGAAGACTTCTGCAAATTGACCGTTATATGCTGGGTGCAACATGTGGGCTGGAGCATGCAGAGAAGTGAATGGAACAGCTGATGCAAAACGCACAAAAGTGAGTAAGGCCTTGTGAAAATGGATAGAGGACTTCATAGGCAGTAAATCTTAATGAAAGAACTGTTTTATCTCTAAGGTTGCAGTTGTCACTTTTATAACTCTGAGTGTGATTTAGTGTCCTCAAGTTTGCAGTGTTATCTTCCTTCAGAGACATCTCAGTGTCACTGGCCACTGAGTGCCTCTAACACGACCATTGACATGGAGAGTTATGTTTTGGCATACCAGCCACTGGGTTATCAGGCCAGACCCTTAGGCTTGGAACAGACTCATTAGCTAATATAGAAAGATAACTGATTAATTTCAAAGCCTGTTCAGTTCTGCCTCCAAGTGGTCTCTGTCAGTGTCATACATTAGTTGTTTACACCAAAATATAGTAAGTAACACATGTTTTTCATTCCAGAGTGTATTCATTTATACGTAAAACAATCTTTTGTTAGCTTCTAAAAGTGTAGGTCTAAATCTCCCTGAATATGGAAACACCATCAACATTTTCTTTTTTTTATTTTAATTTATTTTTTTATTTTATTGAAGTACCAATATCAATCAGACAGTTTTAAGACACCTTAACAAGACATATTTGATAAATTAATACATTGCAAACTGTTTTCATACTGTTTTGGTATCGTACAAGGTGCATACATGATATTATACTTGTAGACATTATTATAGCAGATGTCTCTTATCAGTAAATTAAGAGTGTAGCAGTTTACTTATTTTTTATACCTAAATTATATCAAAAATTCAATAATTATTTTCCCAGTGGATGACCATAGTACTAGAAGCCGACATAATATCCTGTCCAACAATCATTAGTGCAGATCTTGCCTCTCATAGGATTATGTAGAAGCACAGCGTTATCTATCCCAACTGTACTGTCTATACACACACATCATGATTTTTTCTTTCTATACCCCTTCCTGTGTCTACACCTGTCAAAGGAGGGCACTCCATTGTCATTCAACTAACTTAGGTGCTTGAACTCGACACCACAATCCAACACAGTGCAGCATTCTACAACAATAGTGCGTTATTCAAAGAAGTTGTCGACCATAGCCATTTACAGCTCAGCTTAATATTATGGCCCCACGAAGTATACTTCATTTTTATACTTTTCTGCTGGATGGTTAAGACCTAGATAGAGGAAGGCTTATATACCAACACATGTACTTTATGTTTCTTATGAGGTCAGTGAAGTGCCCTCAGCGTTTATCTTGTAGTCCTGTACATTCTGAAGATCTTTTGTCTGTGTCATCCATGTGGATGAGTCACGGTCAATGCTTGACCAATTTGCTCTCTGTGAGAGCCTGAGAGAAAGTTTTCTCTCCATGTGACTCTCCCCAGGCTCACTATAGAACTTCGATCTCTTTCCTCTGTGGCTCCATAATCTCCTTATTCAGAAAATTTGGAGCTCAACTGCGTTTCATGATGTTGCAGTACAGGTTCTTCTATGTCCTGAGTCTTCACTGACCTTGAAGGCTAGAGCCAAAATGTTGGCTGGCCTTGTGGCTTTTCTATTTCTCCAACTCTATTGTGAATCATACTTGTCTTGTATTGTTTCCCTTAACCCTATAAAACGTAAAGGTTTATGAGTTCTAGTTAACACTTCATAGGAGCAGATGGACTAAATTTTCAAATTCAGACAGGAAGCAAATGTCAGAATCAGAATTTGACCTCTGTTGAGCTGCCTCTAGGTCCACTGTTTCCATATAAATATGGAAGCTTACTCATCAAGACCGTAATTAGGCTTTTATGCAGTTTCCAATGGGACACTAGTACAAATAAGTGAATTAATTAACTTCTTCAGCACTCTTCTGCCATAGTGTTTATTTGCCTTTCTTAATCCTGTCTACTTATAGCTGCTTCAAATTACCACCAACTTAGTGACTTAATCCTACAAGCTTAGCTCCTTTCTAGGTTTTGTTTTGACATATATCCTTTTGGCTAAACCTATCTGCTCCCACGTAATAAACAGTTTAATCTTTCTTGACCTTCATTTCTTTGTCAAATATCACCTGCATTAAAAGTGCTATACTGATTTCTTATTTCATTCTCTATCTTCTGTCTCTGATATTTCTTTCTACAACTTAACACAGAATTATTATTATAAGCTGCATAACCCTAATAATAAAATCAGAATTTCAAAATGACACGAAATCTGAAACATTCAATACATATTATGTATTTAATAGTGTAGTTTGGCTTTGTTGTTTTGCCTAGAGATTAATTTCCATGATGCAAGAGGCCTGGTATTTCTTGCTCACATTAGTTTTTCTAGTACTTTGGAAAACATGAGTGTCTATAAAAGATGTTCATTTGATATTTGATGAACAAATAGATAATGCAAATGTTTTCTACATGTTTGAGATTTCACTATAAGTAATTTGAATCACTGCATTAATAAATGTAGACAATATAAAGCTCTCAACACATCTTGTGCAACTACTTTTGAAAAGAATTTCTATTAGTTTAAATTTCTGTGAGCAACCTAGATGATTGCTTATTTTCTACTCTCTGGACTGACTGGATCAGACTCATCTGTGACAGTCAGGATTCTATGCCTTGAGTAAGCAAAATATGATATGCATCCACTTCCCACCAAAGTCTGTGCTTATTAGACTATTGGGTTTTTCCTCTGTCATATGTGACAGGTTACACATTACTTTTTTTTTTTTTTTTTTTGTATTTAGGACAGGGTCTATAAGCTCTCATGAAGTAGATCAGATTTATAGTGATTTTCCTGTTGGCAGCTTCTCAAATGCTGGGATTACAGGGACATGCCACCATGTCTAGTCTCAATAGCCATCACAGCATGCCCCAGGGTCGGCCATCTCAACACACCAGGGAGCAAGCCCCGCCTTTGTGCTCTGCCTAACCAAGCACTTCTAGTCTGTAGAGCTATGAGGCCAACCCTTAAGATAAATATTATAATTTTTCCACTTTTTCTTTTGTCCTCCTGCCCTCTCTTGGAAAGAAATGCTGGGCATTTTAATTAGCGATAAGGAGGAAATACAGTTAAACTGCGATAATTGAATATATTCTGTTACTTTTTTAAGGCAAACATGTTAGAACCAGGTAAGACAGTATGCAAGCCCTTTCCTGTTCTGGAATTCTCTAGATCTGTTGTTCTGCATTTGAAAATGGCCCCCTAGGGCCACAACTTTACACTGTTAGTGTGAGGAGTAATAGCAGTAATAAATGACATTTCTATTACAATGGCTGGTTCATGTAAACCTACAGTGTATCTAAAAATAGTTACAGAATGCACTCCAAAGAAACTCCTGAGAAATTTCTTCATGCACAAGTAGTTGTCTGATGGTGTCTCAAATGGGCAGCCAGGGTTACTTTTTTCTGTTGTGTACAGCAGAAAGGGCAAGAGACCAGTGATGTAAATGACCTGATAACTCTCACAGAGAGGAAAGAACGTTGGAACAGTAACCACTAGATGGGAAGTGGGAAGTTAGTGAGCCCTGACATCTAAAAAAGGTTTTAAGAATGACAGAAAGAGGAAATGGAGATTTTCTCTGGTGTTGAGTAGCTAAGTCTTTATACAGCCACACTCCAAGAAGAGTTTTACAAGAAGGGAAGTTCTTGCAACCCATGCCCAAAAATATTTCAGTTGCAGATTTTGGAAGGAAATTTCTCTGACTAGTTGTGGCTCATGTGGTAGTTTTTCATTTGACAGTGTCATAAGGCTAAGTCTCTCCAGAGCCACCACTGTCATGGGCAACTTTAAGAACTTATGACGTGCTAGATGATAATTAAGCATTTTAACAGTATAGTTTTTACACATGAAACAACAAATGAGCAATAACATAATTGCAGTGGGGGACTTTAACAACTCATTGATACAAAGAGAGATTAAGTATGCAAAAAATCAGCAAAGAAGTAGCAGGACTAATTCAAACTTGTGAGGAAATGAACTTCGTATAATTTTACAAAGTGTTCAACCCAACAAGATCATAATACATACCCTTCTAGACTACATGCACTAGCATATAGAGAATATTTAAATAAATGCAAAGGAATTGAAATTATCTCATTCACAATACCTTACCATAGTGCAAGGGGAATACAGTCTTGACAAAAGAAATTACAAAAACTCCATCAACGTATCAAAAGTAAATAATACCCTCCTGACCAATCAATTGGTCATAGATTAAATTAAATAGTATTTGCAATCAAAGGAAAATGCAGGTACAGGAACCTGTGGGATGCAATGAAAGCTTATTTAAGAGGAAGTTTATAGCAGTAATTCCTGCATCAGGAAAACAGAACCCAAATAATCCTATGCTGCACCTCAAGGTCCTGCTAAAAGAAGAGGAAATGAAGTCCAAAGGCCAAAGAGGCAGAAAATTACAAAGATTAGAAATTAATGCAATTGAGATGCAGAAAATAATATAAAAAATTAATATGTTGAAGTGTTGATTCTTTGAAAGAATAAACAAGATTGATAAAACCCTAAGTATTCTTTTTAAAAAAATCTTTTAAGTTTTTTTATTTTTTAAAAAGAGTTCAAATTATGGTTAAAACAGAAAAATTACAAACAATACAGAATTTGACTTAATAAAGCAATATGAATTTCAAAGTATTTGTTATAGTACATAGTGTTGTTTTCCAACCAGTTATTCATATTACCAGATATATTCATGTGAAATTGGAAGAAGAAAAGAGCAATGAAATGTATAAGAAATTAAGAGAGAAGGGACTGAGGTGATAGCTCAGTAGAATAAGCACTTACCTAGCAAGCTCAAGGGCCTGAGTTCAGTCCCCAGTTCCAAAAAAAAGGAAAAAATAAATTAAGAAGAGAAAAAGTACAAACAATTGAAAAAAGGAGAGGAAGCAAATTAAAACATTAACTGCTTCTTTCTGTAGATCATTAGAGATGCACAGTATAGTTTTCCAAATCATCCTGCTTACATACATAGACAAATCTCTTTCTCTCATTCCTTCTCCTATTCTTCTACTCAATTCAATGACATTTTCCTTTTTAATATGTTCATTCCCTTTTTCCATTATCTATTGTAATTCTACCCTTCATATTCCATTTTTCTCTTTCAGTTTCTTACAGTAAAAGACAATAATATTTTTTCAGATTTGTGTCTAATTTATTTCACTTAATACTATGTTCTCTAGTTGCATCCATTTAGCAACAAAAGTCTCAAATTTATCCTGTTTTATAACTGAAAAAATAAAAAAAATTAAATTTATGCAATAAGCAACAAAAAGAGCAAAATTACTACAGACCCTATATAAATTCAGATCATAAGTACCTACTTCCAAAATCTTTACTTTCACAGAAGGGGAAATACAGAAGAAATGAACACATTCCTAGACACAAATGGATTGCAAAAACTCAATCAGGAAGATATATAAATAACCAATATCAGTGAAAGAATTTGAAAATGTAATTAAAACATATCAACAAAGAAAAGTCCAGGTCATGATGGTTTCACAGCTGAATTCTATGAGAAATTTGGAGGCTTAATTGTAACTTTTCTTAGATTCTTCAATGAAATTGAAAGGATTGTTAACCATCCAGAAAAAAAGCTGATTAGTATCCTAGAGTATATGCCATTCACTTTGGCTTATTGGACTCAATTGATTTTAGTTGTTGTTTCCATTTGTATTTCTGCTTTTCGCTTCTTATACTAGGGAGACTATACGATATTTACACATGTGTCTGGTTTATTTCACTTATGAGTATATGTTCAAGTGGCATCCACTTTAGTATAAATGCTTTAAACTTATCATTCTTAACAGCTGAGTAATACTCCATTATATAGAAATACCACATCTTTTTCAACCATTCCTCATGTGACGGACATCTTGGTTGTTTCCAAGGTTTTCTTCTGGATGGTTAACAACCTAAGTTCACAGATCAAAGTTGGATGTCAACAGTCCACATAAGCACATTTGTACACCAATTAATCATTCTAAAAAACAATCTTTATAATATTCACTGATTATATTACATAAATTTTTATCCAGTTCCAGGTCCCTATGAATAAATTCCTTAAATTTCTTCCATCTTTGTTTGTCTTAGGATGTTTGATTGTTAATTTTAATCAATCCACAGTTGTGGCAACCAGGTCTGTTTGAGGCTGTTGATAATGTTATATGACCCATCTTCATTCTTTTTGCCTCTGAACTCTCTTTGGACTGTCAAACTCTGCAGAACATAAAGATGAAGGACTAAATTTTTCTCCAATGATTCACAGTACTAAGACAACAGTTTATAGAGGTTCTCTTCGCACAGATGCAAAAGATGGGTCAATCATTTGTGACATTTCCAAAGTGCTTTACGGACTAGTCCTCATTTCTTTGCTTTAGTCTTTTAGGCACTATGAAAGAAGAAAGTTTGGTGTGGATAGAGAAGGTGAAGTAACCCTCTTGGTAAATTACTTAATGATGAGAGTAATATATCATTGATTTCCTGAAATTGTGCATCCATTAGAATCACCTGGGGGTCTTTTAAAGCATTCTAGAGTCCGGGCTTCTCCAAGTTATTTCAATTACAACACATAGGAGTAGGTAAAGGCAGTGATTCTGTGTGCAGATGAGCTAAGGAACCACTGAACTAACTGAAAGTACAAAGTAGCCAAAATAAATAATGTATTGCAAGTTTAGTCAGAGTATTATTGCTCAAAAATTTTGATGGAAATATAAGTTCCCCATCTTTACATGTGAAATGAATGAACTAACCATTAAATTAAGAAAACTCCTTAGAGGAGTTGTGAAAATATGTATCTGGAAAAAGCCTAAACCCAAAATAAATCTGATGCTTTCTCAGGGTGACTGGAACAAAAGTGGGAATTTTTGTGAAATGAAACTGTCTTGGATATGTTTGTTTAACATTTGAATATGTCCATTTTATTTTTATTTTCTATTTTTAAGGAGAATATAAAATAGTAAAATAACATTAGAAATTATACAGAAATTCACTAAACAAAACAAAATGATAAGAAATCAACAATGGTTGTATTGCATATTGTTGTGTTCAAAATAGTTGTTCAGGTAACCAGATACAAACACACAAAATTGGTCTTCAAAATTCCTTCTTTCTTTCTTTTCTACTTTCACCCATCCCAATTGTTCTTTCCTTATAACAGTTTATATCCCTTTTACTGTATTCTTTGTATTTTTATTACTTTTTCAGTTTCTTATACTAGAGAAACAATATGATGTTCACACAGGCAAGTATGATTTATTTTAGTTATAAGGATGGTTTCTAGTTGCATTCATTTACCTTTTGAAACCTCCAGTTTTTATTTTTTTGATAACTAAGTAATACTTTCTTGTATAAAAATACCATAATTTTTGAAGATAGTCTCTTTAATACAATGTGCTAGAAAACTGGCTCCATGTGCAAAAGGCTAAAATTAGACCCATGCCTATCACCATGTATGAAACAACAGTCAAAATGGATCAGTGATTTAAATATTAAAACTGCAACACTAAATCTACTGGAGACATACGGGTAGGCAGAATGTTCACAAACAAAAACCAAATACTTTAAAAAAATCAACAACTGGGATCTCACTTTTTTGAAAAGTGTTTCACATCAAATGAAATCAACAACAGATTAAAAGAAAACTTATGAACTTGGAAATTTTTTAAAATTATTAATTCATTTAATGAGAAAGTATCAATGAAAGTTTCAAAATAGGTTATTAGGACAGTTACAATAATTAATATATTGCATGTTGTTGCCTTCTTAGTAGTTATTCAGAGGACAAGATACAGACAAGATATCTTGTCCAAACAATATTAGCACTAATATTTCTTCTCAATGAACTAAGAGAAAGGAGTGCTATATCTAACCTATTTTGTACATACATATGTACATATTTTTCACTATAAAATGGGCCTTTGTTTATAGCCCCTTTTTTGTTTGTTTTGTCAGAGATGGGTATTCCATTGCTGTTAGAGAAGCTGTATTTGGAGAAGTCTTTAAGGGACCTTTTCATATTTGATGCCAGTTCAAATATTGTAGATACCTGAATCCAGCAAAATAACTCAATATAGTCCAATAGTCCATAATAGTAGTGGGTTATCAGCAGAGCAGGAAGTTTGCAGAATTTATTGACTTGAGCCATTCACAGCTCAGAATATTAATATGGCATTACTTTTTATATCATATTGTTATACTTTTCTGCTTCATGGTTAAGACCAAGTTAAAGCAAGACATATATAACTAAAAATGTAACTTTTGAATCTGACAAGGTCAGTTAAATCTCCAGGAATATCCTGAAACCATGTATAGCACCTTGTAGATCTGTTGTCAGCCTCAGCATCTGGATGAGTCATGGCCATTGCTTGACCAATTTGGTCTCTTTGAAAAACCCTGAAAGAATTTTTTCTCTGTAGGTGACTCTTCTTAGGTACAACATACATAGTTGATCATTTTTCTCTGTGGCTCCATAATCTCCTTGATTATAAAATTTGGGATACCACTGAGTTATAATGTGTCACATCACAGATTCTTTTATGTCTTGAGTCCTCACTGACCTTGAAGGGCTAGGGCCAAACTATTGGCTATCCTTGTTTAGTTGTTAAACATCCAGGAGAGAAGCTTAATGGTATTGTTACCCTAAAACATAGGCTGTTGAGCTTAACATTAGTATCTGTCTGAATATCAAACACCTTTGATATAACATGGAACTGCCATTTCCAAGAAACAAGAAACATAGATATTCTAAACTTTAAATCTCTTTAGAATGTGAAAAAACACACACAATTTTACACAAAAATTTAGAAATTAAACCATGTACAACATTGTAGAAGGACAATCATATGGCATTTTTTCTTGTCTCTGGTTTTATTAATTTTTCCCCCAAACATTTACTTTAAAAAGGAATATAGCAATAATTGATATGATATTAGAAGCAGTATGCATTTAGAAGACTAAAATGATAGTTTTTTCAAGTATGGTTTTAGTATTACACATTACTATTCTCAGTGTAGTTGCTTAATTCATAGATATCAACATATATAGTCAGTTGGGGTGAGAATTCTGCCCATTAATTGTTATTTTCAAAAACCTGGTGGAGATTCGTAGGACCATTGTTTTACCCACCTTGTTCATATCCCTGCCATATTTCCTAACTTTTCTCCTCTCTCTCTCTCTTTGTTGTTTAGTCCTTCAGTTCTCGCTTTCCATTTAACTGTGTTATAACTTTCAATTTTTGTTTCTTCTTTAGCATTCTTAGTCTAGGGATAGTTACACGTATGGGTGTCATTTATTTCACTTATAAGTATATTTTCAAGCTGCATGCATTTATATATGAAGACTGCAAGTTGCTTTTCTTGATAACTGAGTAATACTCCATTGCATAAAACTCCACATCTTTTACATATATTCCTCTGGTGATGGCATTTTGGCAGTTTCCAAGGGTTTGACTATTACAAATTGTGCTGCTTTAAACATAGGTGTACATACATCACTGGGATATGATGCGTTCAGTTGTTTTGGAAAAATTTTCAGAAGGGGGATAGCTGGATTGAATGGGACTTCTAGTCCTAGATTTTTGAGGCATCTCTACACTTATTTCCATAATGGTTGAATCAGTCTACAATCCCACATGAAGAAGACATGGGTTCCTTTTTCCCTGAAGCCTCTGCAAAATTTATTGCTGGTTGATTTCTTTATGGTAGCTATTCTTTTTGGGGTGTGATGGTATCTCAATGTTGTTTTCATTTGCATTTTGTGAGTAGGTAGTGACTTGCAGCATTTTTTGTGTATTTATTTGCTTCTTGTACTTCTTCCTCTGAGAGGTGTGTGTTAACCTTGGATGCCCATTTCTGGATTGAGCCTTTAAATTTTGGCATCTTAATATTTTCTAGTTCTTCATAAATTCTAGATAAAAGACCTTTGTCTGAGTGCATATTAGTTAAGGTTTCTTTTTCCAAATTTGTTGGTTGCCTTTTCACTCTGTTGTTAATTTCATTTGATGTGAAATAACCTCTCAAAAAGAGGAGGTCACAGTTGTTAATTCTTTCAAATATTTCCCGTGTTGTTTGATTTTTGTTCACGAACAGTTTGGCTAACCCTATGTCTTTAGGATTTCCACCTGCTTTCTCTTCCAGCACATTTACTTTTGTTGGTTTTAATATGTAGATCTTGAATCCATTTTGAGTTTAGTTTAGTGTATGTTGAAGGACCTGTGATGAACCAAGTTTTGCTTTTCACCATGTAGAGAGACAATTCATGTAACATCATTTGTTAGAAAGACTGTCTTCCTTCCAGTAAGAATGATTGGCCCCTTTGTCCAAGATAAGAAGGCTGAGTGTCTTTATATCCATAAATTTTTGCATAAAATAAGTTAATTTTTGCATAAAATAAGTCTACTACAAATAGAGTCAAGACAAGTAAATAGTCAATATGTAAAATAAGCATGTACTCTATTTGTGGAAAACAGTGGTCTCAACCCTATCACTAAAAAGAGATAATAGGACAGTCACAATAGGTGTTCTCATTTTGTTTTACTTATTTAATACGTGCATAAGTGAAATTACTTATGTGTAAAAAAATGAACTATGTTATTGAACACAAGAAAAAAAAAGATAAGATGGCTGTGTGTGTTTGTAATTGTATCTGCATCTTCTAATCTATTCCATTCATCCTCAGGTCTGTTTTTTTGTCAATACCATGCTGATTTTATCACAGTACCTTTATAGCATCATTTCAAGTGAGGGATTGTAATTCCTCCTGTCTTGTTGCCCAGGATTTCCTTTTTCTATTCTAGTCATTTTCTGCTTCCAAATACATTTTAGGAATCATTTCTCTAGGTGTGTGAGGTATGTTGGTGATTTTTATCTTTTTTGTGGAACCTGGGATTGAACTCAGGCCCTTGCACTTGCCAGGAAAGCGCTAATTCTACTTAGCCATCTTCCTGGCCCTTGATCCATTAATTCTTGAATTATTTTCTTTGTCTTGATTGCATTAATTTCTTCTCTAATCTTTATGATTTCTTCAGATCTTTGGGCTTTGTGTTTGCTTTGCTCTTCTTTTTCTAGATGTTTGAGTTTTAACAGTAGGCTATTTATTTGTTCCTGTTCTGTTTTCCCATTGTGTGAATTCACAGCTATAAATGTCCCTCTAAGAACTGATTTCATCGCATCCTATAATTTGTTTGAATTTTCACTGAATTGTAGATATTGTTTAATTTCATCTGTCACCCATTGGTTGCTGAAGAGGATGTTATTTAATTCCATTTATTTTTGGTTTCTTGTGCTTTCTTTTGTCATTTGCTTCCACTTTCATTGCCTTGTGGTCAGATAATATCCACAGGATAATTTCTGTTTTCTTGCATATACATAAATGTGACCTATGATCTAGTATGTGTTCTGTTTTAGAAAATATCCCATGTACAGTTGAAAAAAATGTATTCAGTTGTGGTTGGGTAGAATACTGTACATGTCCTCTAAGTCCATTTGTTCCAAGTTCTAGTTGAGTTCTACTTCTTTGCTAGTTTTTTCTGTCTGCTGGACCTATCTTTCTGTGATAAGGATGTGTTATCTTCTCCTGCTAATTTTGTGGTATTGGATATTTTAGATTTTTCATGTCCATTAAGATTTGTCTTATATAGTTGGTTTCTCACATGTTTGGTGCATACAAGTTTATAACTGTTGTCTCTCCCTCTTGTATTTTTCCCCTAATCAGTATGTAATGGTCTGTATTTCATTTGATCATTCTTGGTTTGAAGTTCATACTGTCTGCCAACAGGATTTCTACCCCCTTTTTTTTTCTGAGGTGCTGGGATTTGTAGTATTTATTGTTTCCATCCTGTAGCTTTTAGCCTATGAATTTCTTTATGAATTAAGTGTGTTTCTTGTATAGAGCATATTGTTTGATTTTGCTTCCTAACACATACTGCCATTTTCTTTTGAGAATTCAATGTACATTGAGTCCATTTACATTGAGGGTTATAATTCAGATGTATTGACTTAATGATTGACATGTTATTTACCTGTTGTTGTATACCCTGTTTCCTCCTGTGCTTAATTGTTTCCCTATTTGGTGGATTCCTTCCATTCTCATTAGTGGATTTCTGGTCATATTCGTCCCTCTTTAGAATATCATTTTGTAGTCTCTGTAGGGGTGTCTTTGTCATCAGGAAATTCTTTAGTTGTTCTTTGTCATGAAAGTATTTCACTTCTCCATTAAACTTGAACGAGTTTTTCAGGGTATAGCATTATGGGCTGGAATTTGTTTTCTTGGTGAATTTGAAGTACTTTACTCCACACTCTTCTTGTCTTCATGGTTTCTGAAGAGAATTCTTCCATTATTCTGATGGGTTTTCCTTCAAATGTGATCTGTTTCTTTTCTCTGTGGTTGTTATATTGTTCTTGTGCTGGATTTCTGGATCTTGATTTTTTTTTTTTTCTTTTTTGGTGGAACTGGGGATTGCACTCAGGCCCTTGCGCTTGCCAGGGAGGCGCTTATTCCACTGAGCCATAGACCTGGCCCTGGATCTTGATTATTATACATCTGAGTGTGTTTGTTATTGGCTTTAAGTGATTTGGAATACTATATACTTTGATTAACTGCATTTCAGATTATTTCCCCATATTTGGGAAGTTTTCTGCTATTACTTCTGCCCAAATTCTTTGTATATCATTTGTATTGATTCATTCTTCTTATTGATGCCTATTAATCTCACATTGTTCCTCTTTGTAACTTCTTGCAGATGTTGAGTTATTTTTTCATGCGTCCTAGTTGTTTTAAGATATCTTTTCTTACCTTTTCACTAGCTGCATTGGCATCTTCAAGATCTGCAATTCTATCCTCCTTTTCATGCAGATGATTTTGCCAGGTTTTGATTGAGGTTTTAATTTCTTTTATATATCTTTGAATCTGCTTCATGCATTCTATTTCTTTCCTATGTTCCTCATTCAAAGATTCCATTGTTTTTCTAATATCTTCTATTTTTTATGTGTCTTTATTAGAAGCACTTAGTAATTCTTTCATTATAGTTACCATTATTTTTTACTTTAGAAATTATTTCTGGGGACGGGGGAGATGGCTCAGTAGAATAAGCGCTGCTCTAGCAAATGCAAGGGCTGAGTTCAATCCCTGGTTCCACCACCAAAAAACAAAAAACAGAAATTATTTCTGATCTTATTTCCTTTATATTTTTATGCAGTTGTTTGTTTACTTTAGACACTGTTGATTCAGAGATTGTAAGTGTGTGATTTCCAGTTTCTTCTACACTAGTGTCTCCTGCATTTGTTCTGGCTGGGCCTGGGCCTGAGAATGTATTTTTCTCCTTCTTTTTATCATTTTGTGTAGCACTCTCCTCTACATTTTGGTGTGCAGTTCTGGGGCAGTTATTATCTTGGTACCTACCAAAATTCTTACCCAAGAGAGATTATGTGGTTAAAGCAGTTATAATTTTCTATTTACAGAACTATAATTAGGAAAACCAATTATGAACAATGATATTTAGCAGATGACAAACTTTTTTAACTAATGGGTTTGTATTTTAGACCATAAGAACAAGCATTATGTCAGTGATTCCAAAACCAGAGAAAGACACAACCAAAAAGGAGAACTACAGGCCAATCTCCCACATGAACATAGAACCAAAAATACTCAATAAAATCCTGGCAAATAGAACACAGCAGATGATCACAAACATCATACACTGTTACCAGATAGGATTCATCCCAGGGATGCAAGGATGGCTCAATATTTGAAAATCTATCAATGTAATACACTATATTAATAGACTGAAATCTAAAAACTACATGATCATCTCAACTGATGCAGAGAAAGCATTTGACAAAGTCCAACATTCAATCATGTTGAAGGTTCTACAGAAAATTGGAATAGATGGACTCTATCTTAACTTGATAAAAGCCATCTATGACAACCGAAAAGCTAATATAATCCTACATGGGGAAACACTGAAATCTTTTACTCTTAAATCAGGTACAGGACAAGGATGTCCTCTATCACCCTTCCTATTTAAAGTCATCTTGGAATCATTAGCAACTGTCATTAGAAAAGAGAGAGAAATAAAGGGAAGAAGAATAGGTAAAGAAGAAGTTAAATTATCACTTTTTCCTGATGACATGATACTTTACTTGGAAGACCCCAAAAATTTCACCAAGACACTGCTAGAACTGATACAGAAATTCAGTAGCACAGCAGGATACAAAGTCAGTACTCAAAAGTTAATAGCATTCCTCTACACAGATAACAAGCACACTGAAAGGGAAACAATAGAAACAATAACTTTTACAATAGCACTGTGGAAAATGAAATACCTTGGAATTCACTTATCCAAAGAAGTCAAAGATCTTTTCATGGAAAATTACAACACTCTAAGAGAAGAGATTATAGAGGATATCAGAAAATGAAAAGATATTCCATGCTCCTGGATAGGAAGAATCAACATCGTGCAGATGGCCAACTCCCAAAATTGCTGTACAGATTTCATACAATCCCTATCAAACTGCCACCAATATACCTCCAAGACCTCGAGAAATCATTCCTAAAATTTCTTTTGAAGCACAAAGGACCTAGAATAGCAAAGGCAATCTTGGCCAATAAAGACAAGGCAGGAGGCATCACAATTTCTGACTTGAAATTATACTACAAAGCCACTGTGAGAAAATCAACATGGTATTGGCAACAAAATAGACCTGAGGATCAATGGAATAGATTAGAAGGTGCAGAAGCATCTACGAACAGTTTGAGCCATCTGATCTTCAAAAAAAGGGACAAACATACTCAGTGGAAGAAAGATAGTCTCTTTAACAAATGGTATTTGAAACCTTGGCTTTCTTTGTGCCAAAAACTAATACTTGACCCAGCTTTATCACCATGCACTAAGTTAAAATCAAAATGGATTAAAGACCTAAACATTAAAACAAAAACACTCAATTTCCTGAAGAGAAAGTAGGTGGAACTCTTGAAGACATAGGGGTAGGTGAAGAGTTCATGAACAAACATATATTTGCACTGAAAACACTTAAAAGAATCAACAACAGGGATCAACTCTTCTTGAGGAGTTTCTGCACATCAAAAGAAATTGTCAACAGAGTGAAAAGACAACCCACAAATTTTGAAAAAATCCTAATGAACAAGCAATCAGACAAAGGTCTGCTCTCTAGAATATATAAAGAACTAAGATATAACAGGGCCCTCAAATTTAAAGACCCAATTCAGAAATGGGCATCTGAGATGAATACACACTTGTCAGAGGACGAAATTAAAGAAGTGAATAAATATATGAAAACAATGCTCCACATCATTAGCCATTTGTGAAATACTAGTAAAAACAACACTGAGATACCATCTCACTTCAGAAAGAATGGCTATCATAAGGAAATCAACCAACAACAAATGTTGGAGAGGTTGTGGGGAAAAGGGAACACTTCTCCACTGCTGGTGGGAATGTAGACTGGTACAAGCATTGTGGAGATCAGTGTGGAGAGTCCTTAAAAGAGAAGGACAGGAAATCCCATTCCAGCCAGCTATCTCCCTACTGGGAATTTTCCCAGAGGTACTGAAAACATTATATCATAGTGATATATGTGTATCTATGTTTATAGCAGCACAATGTGTGATAGCAAAATCTTGGAAACAACCAAGATGTCTGTCACATGAGGAATGGTTGAAAAAGATGTGGCATTTCTATATCATGGAGTATTACTCAGCTATTAAGAATGATATGCTTGAAGTATTTATATTGAAGTGGATGCCAGTTAAACATATACTCGTAAGTGATATAAACCAGACACACAAGTGTAAATATCATATAGTCTCCCTAGTATAAGAAGCAAAAAGAAGAACTAGAAAGAGAAATGTGCAAGACCAACTAAAAACAATTGAGTCAGATAAGGCAAAATGAACGGCATATGCTGCAGGATACTAATCAGCTTCTCTTCTGGATGGTTAACAACCTACATTCACAGATCAAAATTGGAGAAATAGAAGAATCGCAAGGCCTCCGAACTTTTTGGCTCTAGCCTTTCAAGGTCAGCAAAGACTCAGGACATAGGAGAACCTGTGCTGCAACATCAAGAAACTTAGTTGCGCCTCAAATTTTCTGAACAATGAGATTATGGAGCCACAGAGGAAAGAGATCAAAGTTCTGTAGTGTGCCTGGGGAGAGTCACATGGAGAGAAAACTTTCTTTCAGGCTCTCACAGAGAGCAAACTGGTCAAGCATTGACCATGACTTATCCTCATGGATGACACAGACAAAGGATCTACAGAATAAGGTACAGGATTACAAGATAAACCCTGAGGGGACTTCACTGTCCTCATTAGAAACAAAAACTACATGTTTTGGTGTACAGGTCTTGCTCTATCTAGGTCTTAACTATCCATCAGAAAAGTATAAAAATGAGGTATACAATGTGGGGCCATAATAACAGGTTGAGCTTTAAATGGCTATGTTCGACAACTTCTTCAGATAACTCACTATTGTTGTGAAATCCTGGACTGTGTTGGATTGTGTCATCAAGTTCAGGCATCTAAATTGGTTGAATGACAATGGAGCGCTCATCTTTGACAGGTGTAGACAAAGGAAGGGGTACAGAAAGGAAGAATCATGATGTGTGTTTATGGTCAGTACAGTTGGGATAGATAAGCTGTGCTTCTACATAATTCTATGAGATGCAAGATTTGTACTATTGGTGGTTGGACAGGATATTATGTCGGCTTCTAGTACTATGGAGAACCACTAGGAAAATATCAAGGTAGAAAGTATTAGTTATTGAATCTTTGACATAATTCAGTTATAAAAAATAAGATACATAAACATCTACTTTCTCTTAATTTACTGATAAGATATATCTGCTATAATAATGTCTGCAAGTATAATATCATGTATTCACCTTGTATGATACCAAAACCTTATGAAAACAGTTTTCAATGTATTAATTTATCGAATCTGTCTTGTTAAGGTGTCAAACAACTGTCTCATTGATATTTGTACTTCCATTAAACAAAAAAATCAAGGCCCTGAAATTTAAATGCTTAGTTCACAAATGTGTATTTCAGATGAATACATATATTTCAGATGAAGAAATACAAGTGCCACATAAACACATAAATATTCTCAGCATCGTTGGTCATTTTACAAATGCAGTAGAACAGTTCTGAGATTCCTTCTCACCTAGAAATAATGACTATCATCAAGAAGTCAACCCATAACAATTATGCAAGTGTCTGTGGGAAACAAGGAATGTTTCTCCACTGTTGCTGGGAGTTTAGACTGGTACAACCACTGTGGAAATCAGTCTTGAATTTTCTCACAAAAGTAGGATTAGAGATCCTACTCAATCCATTTGTTCCCCTCCTGTGTATTTTTCCAGAGAAAGCAAAAACATTATATCTTATTAATATATGTGTACCCATGTTTATAGCAAATCAAATGCTCATGACTAATTCTTGGAACCAACACAAATGTCCAAATGAGGAATGTAAATGTCCATTTTAGACTTACTTTGTAACTTCACATTCAGGCAAGAAGCATTTCCTAACCACCCTTACTAATATCATTTGGCCAGATTTTCTGCTTTCAAGTCTCAAGCTGGATATGCTACAGAAAATATTGTAAAGCTGTGAGTTGGAAGATGATATTTTACATTTGAGGACAGATAGGTCTAGGAGAATGTAAGCTCATTTTACTCACTCTCCTGCCTTTTTGGAATTCTGCTTCTGGATAATTTATCTGAAGTGCAATGCTTCAGAAGGAGAGAATGTAGGAAACATGGGCTTTGCTGCCAATCTACCTTGGCATGTCACATTTGTCATATCCTGGTAGTGTGACCTTGAGGGAGTTTTTTGATTCTTTTATGTCAGATATTTCTTCTCCATCAGAAGAGGTTGAAGAGAACATTAACCTTTCTCTTAATGGATGCTAACACAACTAAATAAAAAACTGTCAAATGTGTGAAATGCTTTCCTGCGTTAACTCTCAATCTTAAATTTTATTTTTCAGTCTCCTGAACTTAGTCCAATGTCTGCTGAGTACTAGGCAGTAAATATTTATTGAGCATATGAATAAGTTACTTCAAAATATGCGGCAGAATGTGTGCATGCTTTATATGAAGCATGTGGTTTCTGATATGAAAGGGTCAATCAGATAATCAGGAGTCAGACATTTCTGGTAGTCTTAAAATCTCACAAGTCTATTTTTAATTTTATTTTCTCATCTCACAAGTTTAGAAACCCTTATGGAGATCAGGTACTTTTTACCTGAAGTTTTGTCATTTATTTTCATTGACTGTCTCAGAATATAAGGAGAAGACTTGAAAGACATCTTGGGATTCTCACTTCTTGGTTGCTATACAGTGCACTGTAAAAATACACGATCAGTCTGATTAGACCAGCCTGATTAAGATCAGGCTATTTCGAGTGAATTCTAGGTGTAAGGAGGGAATGACAGTGACTTACTCATAAGAGAGGAATGGTAACAACTCTTTCCCAAATAGGATAGATTAGTCTCATTTCTAGCCTTCTTCTAGCAGTTCACTTGGTTACAAGTTGTTACAAAAATATTCCAATATTTAATGCTAAACTTCCAGTCTGAGTCTGGGGTGTTCAGGAACATGTACAGTTTGCAAGGATAAAGCAGTAGTTTTATAGCAATATAATTCACATACCATACAATTCATTTATTTGAAGTGTGCTACTAAGTGGGTTTTATTATATTCACAGAATTATGCAACCATCTCCTTAGTGAATTTTAGAACCCTTTCATCAAATCCCACAAAGAAACTCCATATCAATTTGCAGTCATTCTCTATCCTGAGAAATAGCTCTCACAATATGTCTTAAATTTTTCTCTATGGTTACCCAAGTATAGAGACCCTCACTTTCCAGTATAAGTAATATAGAAAGGACTAAGGGAGACCACTGAACAATCCAGCCGTTTGGTCACTAGGCTCTATATGGGGGCCTTCAGATGGGCTATAAATTAAAATTTGTGCAGATGAAAACCCATATTTATGACAGAACGCAGCAAGAAAACTATAGTCCTGCTAAGGACCAAGCTTTCTGCCAGAGTGCAAGCTGGCAGGTGTTAGATTGCCATCTATATTCAAAAACTGTGTGCTTAAGAGGAAACATGACAAATACAAACTTAGTTGAATAAGACAACTCGGTGTTTCATGGAGTGAAATAGTGCCTGCTGTGTAAATCCCTGGAGTTTCTGCCTCCCAAGTCATCAACTTTCGAAAATATTACTTCTTGTTGTCCTGTTTAAGAAAAGTAGAAGCAACATCAACCTCTTGGGTCTTTGACTGAAAATGTAAAGGTTACTCTTCCCTGGATACAGTTAACTTAACTAATGGCATCTCTGTCAGGGAATTATGGGAGTAGGGGCAGAGAGAACAGAATAAAGGAGAATTCAAGTGACTTATATTTCTCTTTTTTATGCCATAGTCTTGAGGATTTTGAATTCTTCAACAAATCAGATTCAGTTTGAATATTATACTTCTTACATGAAAACAGCATGTTTAAAAAAAGCCGATCATCCTCTGATGATTCTAAACAAACACTGGAGTATGGAGTCGACTGACGGGCAACAGACATTACGTATCCCTGCAGGAATGTGGAATTTAATACAAGTGGAGTAGCTTTCATGCATATGTGCTATGTCTTCGTTCTGTATTTCCAGGAGATTTTGTGGGGGAATGAATCATCATGAAATGCTAGAGCTGAATAGGGCTTTAGAAATCACATGTCATTTCATTTTAGAAATTGAAGAACTGGGACCAAGAGAAAGTTACTTGTGGACCTTTTTAGTACCAGAAGCAGCAGCAGAATTTATCTGTCCAGTATGCTGTATGATATTTAAAAAGCACGGAGCATCCATTCACACACCATTGAACATATTTCCTGATGAACTGAGATACATGTGGCATATGTCACTATAATGGGCCTGCCCCAGGGAATGTGAAATTAAATCTCACATGTTTCTAACATATGTGCATTTGAACTAATTCACTGAATTTTCTAACCCACAATTTACTTTTTGGGAAAAATATTGTATCTTTTGTATTGAAATACTGGAATTGTGTCAGTGAATATTTTTATTTTTATTTTTTTTTTATTTATTTTTTTTTTTCATTTATTTTTATTTTATTGAAATACAAATGTCAATCAGACAGTTTCAAAACACCATAACCATACAGAGTCGATGAAATAATACATTGCAAACTGTTTTCATAATGTTTTGGTATTGTACAAGGTGCATACATGATATTATATTTACA
>PVKA01029211.1:12223-28644 GCA_004027165.1 Ctenomys sociabilis | reverse complement strand
AGGTCTATTTTGTTGCCAATACCATGTTGATTTTATCACAGTAGCTTTGTAGTATAATTTCAAGTCAGCAATTGTGATGTCCCTGCCTTGTCTTTGTTGGCCAGCATTGACTTTGCAATTCTACTTCTTTTCTAGTTCCAAATAAATTTTAGGAACAATTTCTCTAGATCTTGGAGGTATGTTGGTGGCAGTTTGATAGAGATTGCATTAAATCTATACAACAATTTTGGGAGTATGGCCAACTTCACTATGTTGGTTCCTCCTATCCAGGAGCATGGAATACCTTTCCATTTTCTGAAGTACTCTATGATCTCTTTTCTTAGGGTACTCTAATTTTCTGTGAAAAGATCTTTGACTTAATTAGTTAATGGGATTCTGAGATATTTCATTTTCCATGGAGCTATTGTAAAAGGTCTTGTTTCTATAGTTTCCCTCTCAGTGTGTTTATTATCTCTGTAAAGGAGTGCTATTGACTTGTGAGTATTCACTCTGTACCCTGCTATGCTACTGAATTTATGTATCAATTCTAGTAGCTTCTTGGTGGAGTTTTTTTGGTCTTCCAAATAAAGTATGATGTTATCTGCAAATAGTGATAATTTAACTTCTTCTTTACCTATTCTTGTTCTTTTATTTCTGCCTCTTGTATAATGGCTATAGCTAGTGATTCCAAAACTATATTGAAAAGGAGGGGTGATAGAGGACACCCTTGTCCTATACTAGATCTAAGAGTAAAAGATTTCAGTTCTTCCACATTAAGATTTATATTAGCTGTTGGGTTGTCATAGATGGCTTTTTATCAAATTGAGGTAGAGGCTTTCTATATTCAAATTTTCTGTAGGACTTTGAATATGAATGAGTATTGGACTTTGTCAAAAGCATTTTCTGCATCAGTTGAGATAATCATGTGGTTTTTGGATTTCAGTCTGTTAACATAGTGTATGACATTTATAATGACATTTATAGATTTTAAGATATTAAAGCATTCCTGTATCCCTGGGATAGATCCTACCTGTTCATGGTGTATGATGTTCTTGATGATTTTTTGTATTCTATTTGCTAGGATTTTATTGAGGATTTTTGCATGTTCATGAGGGAGATTCGCCTGTAGTTCTTTTTTTGCTTGTGTCTCTCCCTGGTTTTGGAATCAGTATAATAATTGCCTCCAGAAATGATTTTGGGAGGACTGCTTCCTTTTCAGTTTCATTAAAGAGTTTGAGGAGTGTAGGGATTATATCTTCTATAAATTTCATGTAGAATTCAGCTGTGACTCCATCAGGACCTGTACTTTTCTTTGTTGGCAGGCTTTTAATTGCGTGTCGTATTTTATTGGCTGTTATTGGCTTATTGAGAGTCGTTATATGTTCTTGATTCAGTTTGAGTAATTTGTACCTTTTGAGGAATCTGTCCATTTCTTCTGTGTTTTCTATTCTGTGAGCAAAAAGATTCTCAAAGTAACTGTTGATAATCTTCTGAATTTCCACTGGGTCTGTGGTGATTTCACCCTTTTCCTTTCTTATTGCTTGTATTTGAATGTTTTCTTTCCTCTTTTTGGTGAGGTTGGCTAGAGGCTTATCAATTTTATGTAGTCTTTCAAAGAACTAGCTTTTTGATTCATTGATTCTTTGAGCTGTTTTCTTCATCTCAGTTGAATTAATTTGTCCTCTAATCTTGATGATTTCTTCTCATCTTTGCACTCTGGGTTTGGTTTGCTCTTGATTTTCTATATGTCAGAGGTGCAACATTAGGATGTTTATTTGTTTCCGTTCTGTTTTCCTAATGTGTGAGTTTATAGCTATGATTTTCCCTCTGAGAACTGCTTTTATCGCATCCCATAAATTCAGGTAAGTTGTATTTGAATTTTAATTTAATTATAGATATTGTTGAATTTCTTGTTTAATTTCATCTATTACCCATTGATTGCTGAGTAGGGTACTGTTTAATTTCCATGTATTTAGCGGGTTTTTCTGGTTTCTTTTGTTGTTTATTTCCAGTTTCATTGCCCTATGGTCGGATAATATCCATGGGATAATTTCTGTTTTCTTGCATACACTTAAGCATGATCTATGGACTAGTATGTGGTCTGTTTAGATAATGACCTGTGTGAAGCTGAAAAAAATGTTTATTCAGCTGTGGTTGGGTGGAACATTCTCTGTATGTCCACCAGGTCCATTTGCTCCAAGCTCTGATTCAGTTCTGCTACTTCTTTGCTAATTTTTTGTCAGGTTGACCTATCTTTTTGAGATAAGGGAGTGTTAAGGTCTCCTGTTAAGATTGTCATCTTGGATATTAGGTTTTTCATGTCCACTATGATTTGTCTTACATAGTTGTGTGCTCCTGTGTTTGGTCCATAGATAGTTATGAGTGTTACCTCTTCCTCTTGAATTTTTCCCCTGAACAATATATAGTGGCCTTCTTTGTTTCATTTGATCATTCTTGGTTTGAAGTTGAGACTGTTTGAGAACAGAATTGCTACTCCTGCTTATATCTGAGGTGCTATGGCAAGTAGTATTGTTTTCTATCCTTTGACTTTAAGCCTTTGAATGTCTTCTTGAGTTAACTGTGTCTCTTGTATAGATCATATTGTTGGATCTTGTTTCCTAATCCCCTGTGCCAGTCTATTTCTCTTAATTGATGAATTGAGTCCATTTACGTTGTTGGTTATAATTGAACTGAGTTGACTCATGATTCTCAAGTTATTTACCTGCTCTTGCTTAGTCATTTTTATCCTGTGTTTAATTGTTTGCCCTATTTAGTGGGCTCCTTCTGTTTTCTTCATGGAGTTCTGGTCCCTCCCTAGAACATCTTTCAGTAGCCTGTGTAGGGATGGCTTTGTCATCATGAAATTCTTTAGTTGTTCTTTGCTGTGGAAGTATTTCACTTCTCCATCAAACTTAAAAGAGAGTTTTGGAGGATATAGTAGTCTGGGCTGGAATTTGTTTTCATAGAGGTCTTGAAGTACGCTGCCCCATGCTCTCCTTGCCTTCATGGTTTATAGACAGAAGTCGGCTATAATTCTAATTTCCTTTTAATGTGATCTGCTTCTTTTCTCTAGCAGCTTTCAGTACATTATTCTTGTTTGATTTCTGGGATTTTGGCTATTGTTTGTCTCATTGTGTTTTTAGTTGGGTTGAAGTTATTTGGCGTTCTGTACACTTCAGTTACCTGAATGTTGGATTGTTTTCTCACATTTGGGAAATTTTCTGCTATTACTTCTGCCCATATTCTTTATGTATTATTTGTATTGACTCTTTCTTTCTCATTGATGCCTATTAATCTCACATTGTTCATTTTGGCATAATCTTGCAGGTGATGAATTTTTTTCCTACATTCTCATTGGTTTTAAGAGATCATTTCATCACCTTTTCACTAGCTGCACCAGCATCTTGAAGATCTGAAACTTGTTTTCGTTTTCACTCAAATGGCTTTGTAGACTCGTGATTGAGATTTTTAAATTCTTCTACATCTCTTTACTCTACTTCCTGTGATCTATTTCTTTCCTGTATTGCTCATTCAAGGAACCATTATTTTTCTAATCTCCTCTATTTTTTATGTGTATCTTTTTAATTAATAGGTATCTATTAATTCTTTTACTTCAGAGTTTTTTCCAAATTGGGTTTCCTCCATAACTTTTCAGAATTGATTCTCTACTTCAGATGCTATGATTTCAAAGATTTCTTTGCTTATTTTAGAAATTATTTCTGCTGTGAGTTCCTCTTTACCTTTGTGTTGCTGTTTCTTTGCTTGCAACACTGTTAATTCATATGTTTCAGCTAAAATAGTGTTCTCTGCACTTGTTCTGGTTGGGTGTTTTGTTTCCCTCACACATTTCTGGATTTGATTCATTTCTTCAGATGCTATGTATTCAAAAATTTCTTGTTTTATTTCAGGCCTTAATTCTGGTCTGACTTCCTCTATACTTTTCTGCTGTTGTTTCCTTACTTCCAACTCTGTTAAGTCATTCATTTCAGCAGAGCTTGTCCCTTCTGCATTTATCATTGGTGAGCTTGAGGTCTGAGAATGCATTTTCCTTTTCGTCTTTTTCATTTTGTGTAGCACTAACCTCTGACCTTTGGTATACAGCTTTGTTGCAGTTACAATCTTAGCATGTAATGAGATTCAGGTGCCAATCCTTTAAGTTTGAGATTATCTAGTTATGCCTGGCATGGATCTAGCTGTTGTGTTCAGCTCCTTTTTGCTGCAGCCCTTCTGGCACAACTGTGAGCCTGTGGTTCCCCTCTGTTGTGTTCCTGGCCCAGTGAGCACCATGAGGTGAGAAGTTCTCCTACACACTCAGTGGTCTGTGCTGGGCAGAATCAGAGGCTAGAAGAGTCACAAAAATTCTCAATCAGTAGGCAGTCTTGGGGGCAGGGACTCCAGGGAGTTGCAGGGCAGGCCAGGCTCAGATGGATGGAGCAGATTTCTAGCTTGGAGATCTTTTGGGCAGGGGCTCCAGATGATATGGCTCTGGCAGGAAGTCTGAAGTTCTCCCACACACTCACCAGGTTTCAGGGGCCAGAAGAATCACAAAAATTCTCACTCGCTTGGCAAACTTGGGGGCAGGAGCTCTGGCAAGTTGCAGGGCAGGCTGGGCTGGGGTGGATCAGGCTGATCAAACTCAGAGGTCTTGGGGGGTGTCCCGGATGGCGCAGCTTGGGCAGAGAAACTGATAGTTCTCCCACTCGCTTACTGGTCCAGGTTGGGTTGGATCAGCATTTTTCTTTTTTCTAATAGTTTTTAATATTCTGTTTCTGTGCTGAATTTCTAGGATCCTGATTATCATCTTTCTGGGGTTAATTTACTTTGATCATGGATAAGTGGAATTCTATATGCCTTACTTAGCTGTCAGATTCTATTCCTATTTTCTACTAGTATTTCTACAAATACTTTTTATATCCTATGTGTTGGATCCTGCTTTTTCATTTGCACCAGTTCCTCTTGTATTATTTTTCTTTGTGTCATCTTGCACCTATTGTATTGTAATTTCCTGTTCATTTGTTGTTTTTAAGAGATGTTTCCTTTCATAATCAATAGCCACATTCCTATCTTCAATGTCTTAAATTCTGTCTTCAGTTTCATTCAAGTGGTTTTGACAGTTTTCAATTGAATTTTTAATTTCCTTTATATCTGTTTGAATCAATTTAATACATTATATTTATTTCCTATACTAATCATTCACGGTTCCCATTCTCTTTCTATAATCTTTCATTTTATAATCTTTCATTTTTCTAAATCTATCTCTACTCTGTGTTTGCTGAGCAAGACCTTTATAAATGTTGACATTTGTTCTTTTGCCTGAGACATTATTTTTGACATGAATTTATCTATACTCTGATGGATTTTTTTTACCTTGCTTGCTATTATTTCACAAATATCAAGTGAATATCTTCCATTTTCCTCTATCTCATTGTACTCTGAACTTGTTCTAGGTACGCTGATGGTCTGAGCTTGCATTTAGCTTCTGTCCTTTGTTATTTTCTAATTCAAAAGTTTCTATTTTGTTTTCTGTACTGATGCTTGTATGTTTTTGTAGTAGTAGCTTTATTACCAGTGTCAACGCCTCTTTGTTTTTTCTGCCCTGTCTTCTCTGTGAAGGAGTTTCTTTGTGTGTGTCTGTCCCTCAATCTTAACTTTTCAATCTCAGTGTGATATGTGAGTATCTATTTGGCTCAGTCCCCAGTTGTTTGGTGCTGGAGAATGGTGAGATCATTGCCCCAGAACTTCATAATTGTTATCCGAGTAAGAATAGCTGATTAAAGCAGATATGGCCTCCTAGCTGAAGTGGCACATTAGCACTAGCAATAGCATCAAGCACAGTTTAGAAACTGACAAATGGTAACTTTTAATTTTGTGCCTTTAATTATAGAAACAAAATATATTTAAAAACCAATCACAGATTGGGAGATTATATGCAAAGCTTTTCCCCTTAGTAGAGTGATGTTACCCAATCGTGGGGAAACTTACAACAGATAGTGGATAGAACACACATATTGAAAAGAAATAAAGTAGAAGCCTATCTGGAGGATGAAGGATGAGATGATCAAACAAGTTTGGGGAAAATAGAGAAAAGGGCAGAAGAGAGAGAATGAAGGATTAAGCAAGGGCTTATTAAAGTTGACCAGAAAAATGAGAGAGACTATTCACTCATAAGAAATTAAGATTAAGTCTAGACAGATAAATTGAAGCAAGGTGAAAAGACACTGAATATCTTAGAATAAAATGAAAGGTAAATGACAAAATAAAAAAAAGGAAAAGGAATGAGAAACAAACCATCAAAAATAAATAAAATAAAACAAAACAAAATTCCTCTGGCATACAAAAGAGTCTAAAATTAATGAGTAACACTGCTAAGTCTGCAACAGAGTTTGTGCTAGATTTGAGGGTGATGTTGGCCTCCAGATGTGAAGAACCGGAACCAGAGTCTTCAGCCAGCACTTTCTGTATGTTCCTTACTGGCCTCCCACTCCTTACCCTGTTTCTTTTTCTTTCTTTTTAAGAGAGTAAAAATTATTTTAAAAATGAGAAATGATTGAGAATTTCACTAAACAAAATGATAGCAATTCAACAATGGTTGTTATATTGCATGTTGTTTTCTTCAAAATAATTGATCAGATTACCAGATGTAAGTATGTAAAGTAAATAAATAGGAGAAAAAATTTAAGGGTTAACTTTTTAATCAATAAACCAGTAGAAATCAGCAGTATAATTATCCAAATTATACTATGGCTATAAATTTTTTCTTCTTTCTTTTCTCCTTTCCTGTATCCCAGTGGTTCTTTTCCTTTGGACAGTTTCTTGCCCTGTCACAGTATCTGTTACACCTTTTGGATTTTATTTGCTTTTTCAGGTTCTCATCTTGGCAGTGTCTCTCTTCCAGTTGCTGTGCTGTTTTCAGACTGACAGACAGGGGTCATTCCTGGTTCCATTAGTGCCATTCACTGTTGGCTCCTCCTGGTCCTTGCTCAGCCTTCGGTGCTCCTCTTCCCCTTGCAAGTGTCTGTCCTCAGGTAATTTCTTTAAAGGTGGCATGGTGTATAGCCCGTCCTCTGCTCCTGCTGTTGCAGTCCAAGGTTGCTCAGTCCCAATTCTTACTCCTTTCTGAGGTGGTGTGCTAATTTCTCTTTTGTTGCTTTCCAAGTTCCACTGCCACTATCAACTCCCTCTGCTATAGTCTGTAACTTCCTTGGGTGAGATGGAGGGTGCTGTGGGGTGCTTTTCTGCTCCCACCCCTAGCAGCATGGGGACAATGACAGGGCAATGCTGTTTAATTCTCTGTGTCTCTCTAATCACAGGTCATACGGGAAGGCTTAGCTGTTCCACTTAGTAGGCACACTTATAAAATTTAGCCTTGTTCCTGGTTATTCCAGTTAGTGCTCTGGTGCACAAAAGGAACAGGAAGAAATAAAAACAGAAAAGGAAAAGAGAAAAAAATGGGGAAATAAAAAAAAAATTAAAAAAAAAGGGAAACTGGCTGATCATCAGGAAGGAAGAAGTGCCATGTCAGTAGAATTTGCTGCTGGACAGCATCATCCTGGAGGAAAGTAGAATAGACCGGGACCTTATGTCACAAGTCTATCCTGTAGGGCTTGCTTTAGCTATACTATTTTAATATATCTTTTCCTCTTCCTCTTCCTCCTCCTCCTTCTCCCACTCCTCCTCCCTTGCCTTCTGCTCCTCTTCCTTCTCCTCTTCCCACTCATTCTTCTTTTAGGACTCCGTGTATGGCAGGCAGCCATCCCAATTCGGTGACCCACTGGCATTGATGGTAAAACTTTGCTAGTTACTCTAGCTTGGGATTCCTATTGCACTAGTTTATGATGACCTCAAGTCACCAAGGTCTAGTTGGGCTTGCATGTTATTGTATTTTAGGATCAAGTAAAACTGCTTCCTGTGCTTTATTGATTGTATTTATTGATTGATTTTATTTATTGATTATGCACCAGCTAGAAACTGTAGTAAGACAGAGTTCTTGGTGAAATTTTCTAATTGTCTCTGGTTGTATAGTTCTGTGTGTTGGTTTCCCTGGCTGTCCACTGTTACAATTTAGTATCTGTAATTAGGTCATATGTTGGGTTCTGAGGTTGAGTGAGGCATCTGTATGCATTGATCAACCACTGACTGTGGGCAGGACTAGACATTGTGCTCCACAGATACACATAGAACTTGGATTCCATGCTATAGCATCTTTAAGTAGAGCAATGGACTTTGTGAATTAGCAATTTAGCCAGAGGCCTGATTCTCTTTCCATGGTACCCTGCTTCTGATTTTAATCCTGGAATATGGTTAAGGAGCACAGTGGTGTTTGGCTAAGTGGAAGCTTGAAAACTAGAAACAAGCAACATTTGATCTGTTTGCACATAGTCACCCACCTGCCTCTATCTCATACCTTGGAAAAGTTTCAAAGAGAACACTGAAGCTACATGGTGAAGTCAAACAAAGGTTAAAGTCTGTTGACACTCCCTCTTGCAGAGTGATGCTGCTGGCTAACTTCTCTGATAGTGTACCCCACAGTGGCTAGAAAAAAAGCAACCACCAGGATCCATGCACTGGTTACTTTGAGCTTCCCCTTTGTATGTCAATGGTTGACCCCTCATGGTCAACTCTGATGATACTCCCAAATATTTCTCATTGGTTGTGACAAGAAAAGTGTCCTGGAATGTTCATCTCCAGGACTCCTAGAATCTTCTCTCTCACTAGAAAACTTATAAATCCTAGAAAACCCTCTGAACTGTGTCAAAGTGGGACATGCTTTTCTTGCTGCTGGTTTTGATTGTTCAGTCAAACAAGGAGCTTGTCTTAGCCTCACTTTCCATTTCTAAAATATTCATGACAGCATTCTGCTCTGTAGATATTTTCTAATTGAATTGCATTTCTAGGATCAGAGAGAGTAAAACTAGAGAATTCCTATATTCTGCCATCTTGCTTCAATATTAAATTTTAATATTCTGACTCCAGAGTTAGGGCTAGTATTGTTTGAATGTGCTTTAGAGCAAATTGAGACTGCCCACAAAATCATATATAAAATTTTAGCTGTTAGTTCTTTTGCCAAAAAGAGGATCAAAAAACAGTGAGATGTGTTAATTAACAGTAAATGGTTTCTGCCTTTTTTTTCTGGAGAATACCACTTCTTTCATATGTTCAAGACATTCAAGCATTGTAAAATGTTAAACTTCCTGCATATCATTGTCTTTGACTCAATTAACAGATACGTCTATCATTGAACAAATAAGGAGGGACTGACTGGTAACAAGAAAAAAATATATTGTTACTAATTTAAGAACACCAGTAAGTCTATGCTTTGCAAATAAGAAGAAACAGGAACTTATGCTTTGCATAGCTTAAAAGGAACCCAGACTTTGAAATTAGAGAACACAGCAATAGAGTTTTACATTTAGTATTTTACAAAAATTCTCTTGTTCATATTAATCAGTCATTGATGTTAACAAAAAGGATCAAGAAAAAGGAGGAGGAGGAAGAGAAGGAGGAAGAGGAGGAGGAAAAAGAACATTGCTAGCTAATTATGTGTGATCTCAGTTGGAATAATTGTTTCTCATAAAAATCAAGTTTCAGTCATCAACACTAAAAAACAGATATAAGAAAGACTGGAGAGGAAATCTGGCAAGAAATCTCATGAGCACTACACATGATAAGACAGGACAAGAGTGAATTTATCTTTCCCATTTTCTCTTCGGCTTTTGAAATGTCACCTGAAAGTCAGTACCTTGTGTTCACACTTAAACCTCTTCCCCAAGGACACACTTTTCTTTTAATATTTAAAATTTGTAATTTTTTGCTTTGAAACGAATTCGTAAATACAACTTTTAAAACATGTCTTTACAAAAGTTTTCTGCAGATCATTGTTAAATATAATATTGAAGAAGACTCACTAAGAATCCACCTCACCCTCAGTTAGAATGGCTATTATAAAAAAAAAAAAATTACTGGCAAAGATTTGGAAAAAAACAACTATAATAAAATGATGGTGAAAATGTAAACTAGTGCAACCACTACAGAAACAGTATGGAGAATCCTCAAAATAATTAAAAATAATAGTAGCATGTTCCCCAGGAATCCTACCCCTGGATATATATCCAAAAGAAATGAAGTCAGCATGCAGAAGCAGAACCTTAATGCCTATGTACTCAGAGGCACTAGAGCTAAGACACAGCAATCAGCCTAGGTGCTCCTCAGTGGATGAAAAAATAAAAAAATAGTGTATAATACATTTTAACTAGTATTCATCCATAAAGAGGAACGAAATCCTATTTGCAGGAAAAATGGGTGGAACTGGAAGACATCATATTAAGTTAAAAAAAAAAAAGCCAGACAGAACAACAAATATTGTGTCCTTTCTTATATGTGGAAACAAATAAACAGCTTCTGAGATAGCTCAGTGAATTAAGCACCTGCCTAGGCAAGCACAGGGACCGTGGTTTGATCCCTGGCACCACACACCATGTCAGTCTTGTCCCTAGGCCTGATGAGCTAGCCACCGACCTTGGATATGGTGGCACACACCTGCAATCCCAGTACTGGGGAGGCTGAAAACATGAGGATTCCTATGAATCTGAGCTACCTAGTGAGACCCTGTACCAAATACAATGAAAGAAAGAAGCATAAATTAAAAGATGAAAGATAGTCTGTGGAAAGAAGACTATGAGGGAATGAGGAGGAAGTCAAGAGTGCATGAGGAGTAGGAGGTGTGTGGCTGGACATGACCGATGCACAGATACACATGCATGGAAATGTCACAGTGAATCCTATGAATCTATAAAACTATTAAATATTAATAGTTATATAGGGGTGGCCAAATAGCTCAGCAGATTAAAGCACCTGCAAGCAGGTGCAGGGGTTGGGGGTTTGATTCCTGGGCTGGCCATGCTGGCCCCACCCCCGGGGTGCTCTGAGACAGCAATTGAAACTGGGTGTGGTGGTGCACATCTGTAATCCCAGCTCTTGGGAGGCTGTAAACAGGTGGATCACTGTGAATCCAATCTAGTAGTGAGATCCTGAACACCCTGTAGACCCTTCCCTAAAACACAGAAAAAAAAAGTAGTTATATAAACAAAATAGCAAAAACAAAATATTAAGTGAAAGTTAAATTTAAACTACAGAAAACTGGAGTGGCAGTTCATAAGTACACTGTGATGATACAAAATGTGAATAGCACAAACATCAATATATTTTGTTATTTAGCAAGGTTGTTCTGTATCCTATTCTTCAAGAAACATTTTTTCACAGATAACATATTTAGAAAGTTATTCTGTATTGATTAGTATTTGTCTTGTCAAAAAGTACAACTAAGCACAAGAAAAAAATAATTAACAGTGTATAGCACTTCTAGGATAGGGACAGCTGACTTTGCAGTGGTAGTTTTGGTTCAAAGTGATGGATCTGTTTTACCTTGGAGCTATTTGAATGAAGCCAGAGTGGGGACATAGAGTTTTGCATTGTTTGACTTGAACAAAGTTAAAGATGTTTTCAGAAGAAATAATATAATGTAGGCAATAATAAGCATACATTTCATATTTTCACAATCTAATATTTTCTTCTTTCATTGTTAAAGTAGTAAGAATAGACATGTTTCCTTTGTAGTTAATCACAGGGCTAAAGCATTTTAGTTTAGCCCTTTAGTTTTTTACCTTTAACTCTGACATTGTTGGAGATGCCATTTATTGGTTTAAAGAACTTCCTTCTTGTTTGCTGAACATTTCTGTTTGGAAAAAATATTACATTTTGCTATGGCTTATTTTTTTATTGTTATTGTTCGGGTTTTTTGGTCCATCCACGTAGCAAATTATATTGATTGATTTTCAAAGTTAAACCTACCTTTCACTCCTGGGATAAATTCCACTTGACAATGATGTATTTTCCTTATCATATATTTTGGATTTGGTAGAGCAATATTTTTCTAATCTGATGAGTGATATTTTTCAAACAAAGATACATCTTCTCACATCATTGTTTATTTCTTTTTAAATCTTTCACAGAAAGTGCACTTAAGATCTGCCTCATTAGTAAATTTTAATTCTACAACACAGCATTGTTAGGCATGATCATAATGTTTACACTATTCATTACATAATTAATATAATTTATTTTGTATAATTGACACTTTCTACTCTAATTACAAAAGGCTCCATCTCTCCTGGAAGCATCCATTTTGCTATATTTCTATGAGGCTGACAGTTTTAGATTTCTTTTTTAGGGGGAGGGGTTGGCTACCTCAAGCTGCCATAAGGGTGAGCCTGGTGCAGCATGTGGAGCTGGGGATTGAACCAAGGTCCCCTGCGCCTGACTGAGTTTGCCTAAGCAGGCACTTTAAACAACTGAGCTAACCCGCAAGCCTCTAGACTTCATTGTTTGTTTGTTTTTGAGACAGGATTTCACTATGCAGTTCAGGCTGGCCTATGTAGCACAGGCTTGCCTCTAACTTGCAGCATCCTCCTGCCTCAGCTGCTAGAGTACTGAAATTATAGACACCGCACCTAGCTAAATTTCACATGTAAGATCATATGGTATTTGCCTTTCTTTGCCTGGCTCATTTTACTTAGAATAATGTTGTAAAGTTTCATTCATATTATGACACATATTAGAATTTTATTCTTTTAAAAGAGTAAATAACATCCCCAAAGTGTCATAATGTATGTTATATTTTCTTTATCTATTCATCCTTTAGATTGTTTTTATATCTTGGTCATTGTGAATAATGTTGTAGTGAAATAGGCATATGGGCATATCTTTGAAATAATGTTTTTATTTCCTTTGGCATTTACCCCGAAGAGGAACTTCTGGATCACATGACAGCTTTAGTTTCAATTTTTTTGAAGAAGTTCTATACTGGCTGTACCAGTTTACATTAGCGTCAAAAGTGTGTAGGCATCCATTTATCTCTTTCCCTCCTCACCGATACTTGTTCTCTACTCATCTTCCACAAGCATGCTCAGACTCACAATGATCCTTCCTGTATCAGCCTCCCAGCACTGGAATTATAGGTATGTGCCAGCACATCCAGTTTCAGTGGTCAGCATGGCATGCTGGGGGTTCTGGGGCCTGCACAGGATGCAGTATGGGGGTTCAAACAGCTAGCCAGACAGGTGCTTAGAACACCAAGCTGTCTCCCTAGACCAACTGTGACATTTGTAAACTTTGTATCTGTATTGTATAAGTAGAGGTGTTGATAAAAGGGGAAAATTTTGATGTAGAAAAGAATAGGTAAAGATTAGAATTATATTGCCATAAACCAGAAAAATGTCCAAAAACTGGAGAAAAGCTTAAAATAAATTGTTTCTTACTGGATTCAGAGGAAATATAGTCCTCAGCATACCATGATATTGGGCTTCTACCCTCCAACACAGCCAAACAATATATCCCTATAAAATCCTTTGCATTGTTTTATGCTAGCAGCCCTAGCAAACAAATATAGAGATTAAAATCATCATGTCAAATGAGAAAGCTGGAGAAAAAGCAAAGCCCAGTGAGGAAAAAGGTACAGAGCTGGTCTTACTAAAGCAGAAGGGCAAGGCAAAGATGGTGGCTGGTATAAGACTTAAGGGTATTACTACGGAACACCTCCCTATCCTATAAGTTCTTGAGCATATTAAATAAGTACATTTGTTTCCATGGTTTACCTCTGCCAACTTGCTAAATGTAGTGCTGGAACAAAATATCTGAAACCCAAAATTAAAGAAGGAAAGGTTTATTGAGCTTGCAGTTTGTGGAGGTTTCAATCTATACTTGGTTGGCTACCAGGCAGAGGGGCGCATGGCAGAGGGCAGCAGCTCATGGTGGCTGAAAATATCGAAACAGCAAGAGTAAAATGGGAGAAGCAGCGGTGCAGAGACAAATGCATAGAACAAGACTCTCTGCCTTCCTTGTATTGCATTCAGGCTATATGTGGATCTAGCACTCACATCCATAATCCCAGCATTGAATCATAAATTAATCACAAACTCTAGAAGCTGCCCCAGTGACTACATCAGGCTTTGGGGGGACACCTTGATACAAACCATAACATGCATGTTCCCCAATTGACATTCCTTCAAACAAGCAACCTTTCAGTTTGCCTACTGAAGATCAGGATAGTAGCATGAGCAAAACTACTGAAGTAAAATAGTCGTGTAGTATAGAAAGAATATAGAGAATTGGAGTAAGGAAATTTATTCATATTGAACAGTTTTTGGAGCAAACTGAATGAAAGTCAGATCTATTCATATTGAGGAAGTAGAAACACAGTTTGAGTGAGAAGATGGAGCCAGAGTGAGAAGGAATCCTAGCCAGTTGCCATGTCCTGTATGTAAACTGTGAGGTTCTTGTTGCTAGGCAGCTAAATCTAGAACTTAAACAAATGAGTCAAGTGAAGGAAGAGATTTCTATTTCTGTCATGTGAGGTCTCATTTAAAAATCTTTGTTCATGAGATGGTATTGCAAGTAAGTCATGAAAAGGACTCTCATTGAAAAGGATTGTGACAGTCAGTGCTCCATCTATTGTAAGTGATTCAAGAAGGACTGGGTCTATGCATATATGAATACTCACATATGTACATGCACACACACACAGAGACACACACACACACTCCTTCTACTTCTTTCCCAAGTATTCAGACATTGGAAGAAATGATGTCCTTTATTATTTTATATTCTGGTCTACTAATTTGGTTAGAAGCCTCTAAACTGTCTTTAATGTGTTGTTATTCACTTTGAAAAAGTGAATTAGGTTATAAGTAAGAGTGAGGGTTGGCTGTTAATTAGGCTATAAGATGGATAATTATGACGAAGCTGTGAGAAAAGAAAAAGTTATAAAAGACAGTTTATAATACTCAACTTTGAAGTCTCCATCTATTATGGCACTGTACTATTTTGTGAATGAAAATTCATTCTTTCAGGAGCTGTGACCTTTGGAGCCTGCTATAAAATAATGTAATGAATGCAAAGACAGCCTGGCTCAATTAGTCTTTGAAATTAGTTTTCCCATTATGTTATAAGATGAAGTTTTAGGAATAAATTATGACAGATTTTTATTGGTTAAATTTATCCTCAGTAGTGCTACCTCATTAATTAATAATCCTTTTCCATCACAACAAAAACCCACACTTCATAATATTTACCAAATGTACACCAAGGAATACAGGAAGAACAAATCAGAATATCATAATTTTACCAATAATTCAGAAGTACTGTTCTCAAAGTTTGCTGACTCCTGGCATTTTGTGAAGTAAGCCTCTTCATTATTTGATTTGATTACCTAGGGGCTGGGGAGATGGCTCAGTGGAATAAGCACTTCCTTGGCAAGCACAAGGGCATGAATTCAATCCCCAGTTCCGAGATAAATAAATAAATAAATAAATAAATAAATAAATAAATAAAACAAAAACAAACAAAAAACAAGTGCTTCCCTGATTACCTGACCCAAGCAATCAAAGTACTCTCTACTGGGGACTGAACTCAGGCCCTTGTACTTGCCAGGAAAGCACTTATTCCACTGAACCATCTCCTTGCCTCCTCCCTGAAGTACTCTTGTAACAATGAGGGTAATGTTAAGTCTGAAATGAGCCCTATGCTATTGTGTATAACAACAAATCCAAAGCAAAACAAAACAGAACTATCCAAGTGTGATACTAAGAAGAAATTGTGAAAACAAAATATCAGCTTTTCTTCTGGACAAAATGTCGATTTTCATCTGAGCATGTTATATATTGATGACAAAATTTAGAAATTCAGAAAATTAAGAAATGGGGAGCTTTCTGGTTAGCTCTGTTGAGTATGTGCCTGATTGGGCTCAGTCCGGCGCAGAGGACTGCAGTTCCATTCCCACCTCCACTTGCCTCAGGAGACCCACCCTTGAAGCAGCCTGAGCCAGCCAAAAAAAAAAAAAACCCTCAAGTTTTACTGCCGGCCAAATAGCTCAGCGGATTAACGTGCCTGCTTAGGCACAGCACAGCTGCCTGGGTTTCCGGGTTTGATCACTAGAGTGCCATGCAGAGCCTTGCCCCCAGGGTCCACTGAGACAAAGACTGAGACTGGGCATGGTGGTGCTCTCCCGGGGGGCTGAAAATAGGAGAATCACTACAAGTCTGATCTATGTAGTGAGACTCTGTAGACCTTGTCCTAAATACATTTAAAAAAAGAAAGAAAATTAAGAAATGACATGGGCAAGATAGGCACGGTGGTGCATGCTTGTATTCCCAGGCTGAGGCAGGAAAAGCAATGCAAGTTTGAGGCCATCCTGGGCTACATAGTGAGTTTGAGCTCAGACTGTACTACATAGTGAGACCATGTCTGAAAAATAAAGGGGGGAGGAGGAGGAGGAGAGAGAGAGAGAGAGAGAGAGAGAGAGAGAGAGAGAGAGAGAGAGAAGAAACAATGCAGGCTATATGATACAAATTATTAAAAACATGGGAGTGTTACTAATAAAAATCTGTTCA
>PVKA01029211.1:0-12123 GCA_004027165.1 Ctenomys sociabilis | reverse complement strand
GACAGACATGGCAATAGGAATCTGAAAATGGAAAACATAGAAGAGTTTTGTGAGTTCTCTATGAACTTAAGGAACAGTTTAATGATAAATAAAAATTGTGGGTAACTAACATGTTCTTATATGAGTTGCTGAGGGTGATAATATGATACAGACCATGACCAAAGTTTAATGGCTAATGATTATTGATGATGAGTTCTAACAGTAAAAACCAAGCACCTGGTGTATAGGTTGTTTACATGCTTCCCAAACTCAGTGAGAGTATGGATAAAAATATTGGTGGAGAAAAAAATACCAGATATCCTATTTTTGTGGTGCATGCAAAGTGAATTGAGAGTTTAAAAAGATCAAGAGAAGTAAATAATGGTCTAGTGGAATGGCTGCTATTTTAGTAGTTTTGGCAGTCAAAGCAAATCATGATCAAATATCCCAGAGTTGAAAATTCTGAGCATGAAAAGTCTCTCTTCTGTTAGTTTTCCATAAAAAGTGTTAACAGAGAAGAGAATATTTTACTTTTTTTCCAGTACCAGGGACTGAACTCAGGAACTTATACTTGCCAAGCAGGTACTTATGCCACTGAGCTATATTTATAGCCTGAGATTTTTGTTTTTAAGACAGGAAGATGTCACAAGAGAAGGGAAAATAATTATAGAGATAAGTGGTCAAAGAACTTGAAATCAAGATTAAAATTTAAAAATTAAGGAAAAATGGATACTGGGTCTAGAAGTGATAGATGATAGGTCTATCATCTATCTGGCATCTTTGAGGTGGTAAACCTTGCAAATGACATTAGCTTAATATGTTTTAGATCCCTCATCATACACTTACTTTCCTCTGTTATTCCCCCAACTACTCTAGCAGTGCTTAAGCTTGTGGCTTGAGTGACCTTGTTTTTGTTTTTGTTTTTTTGTGGGGGCACAGGGGAACCAAGGATTGAACCGGGACCCTTGCGCTTGTCAGGGAAGTGCTTATTCTACTAAGCCATCTCCCTGGCCCTGATCTTGTTATTTTAATGATCTTGAGAATTTGAAGATATTCTCAATAGTGTGATAAAAACTAATCATTTACATGTAAAACATAAAATGCAATTTTACAGATTCTTAAAGCATGTTTTCATCTTCAAAGTGTTCTGGATCATTAAGATATTTATGCCTATAGTTTCCATTTATGCTTCCCCAGTATGTAGTATATTATCTGCACACTATGCTGCTTCATTAATATTTTATTCAAGGACAAAGCAACACATCACTGTTGTGAGTTTGGCACCATGCTGGTACCAGATTTCTCATTTTCAAAAATATAGTAGTAGTAGTATTAAGATGTCTTATATTGTACTTTCATATGAGACATGTATATTTTTATTTCACAGATAAATCCATTTGGAAGTTGATTTTAGAAGCTCATGCCTTACAATTCTAAAATGTCAGAGACTTTCATGCCTTTGACTCAGTACATTATCCTTCCTAATGTTATCCTTCTTCCCTTTAAGGTTCATTGATTTCCTTTTCATTACTAAGTGTACTTTAGTTTTCCTTCAGGCATTCTATCACTAAGTGACATTTCCAGCCCTTTTTACTTTATTTTAAGACAAGATCTCACTAAATTGCCAAACTTGCCTCAGTCTCCCAAAACTTCTGTCTTACCCTTCCAAGCAGTGGGATTATAGGGTTGACCTATAGCACTTAGCATAATCTTGTTTATCTTCTGAGTACAATCAAATATGAACACCTCTGAGTTTCAACCCAAGTAAATTCACTTAACCCTACCACTGTTTATCATTTTAGTGAATAAAGATATCCCTTATAGATTCTAGTGCTTTTAAAAGACATGATTCATTGACTTTTTGCAGTCTGACACTACAGGAATATAAGACAAGTAATGATGTGTTGCATATATTAAAGACCATGAGAAAAAAATAATGCATATAAATCATTTCTTACATATCTCTCCTGAGTAATATGACTAAATACTTTATCATTTGAAATATAAAGGAAGAATAATTGATATTTATTTTAAATCTATATGTAAATCAAGATTCCCTTATCAAATCAAGATACATAGTCATAGCTCCAAATCAAGAAACATGCTCAGTTTTGGCTTAAGTATGTATTGTGGAAATGTTCACACTAGCCGATAGATAAAAGAACAGTACCATGAACCCATTACTCTTTATCTGGATTCATCAATTATTGATGACCTGTGGCTAGTTGTAATCTAACTGTACACCCACACAGTCTTCTCTGCTTTATTGATATTAAACAGTGAATTTAGTATACTGTATGGAGTCATGTTTTCAGCCAGATACTAATCCATATTAACCCAGGCCTTGCCTTTTCTCCTGCATTCTGGCCTGGTGATGATGAAATACCTGTCTCTGTTCTTGTATTTATGTATGTATGTGTATATTTATTTTTCTTTCAGTTCTGCTGCTATAATGCATTGACCTTTCCAAAAGACAGACCATGAAAAGTCAGTTCGGTGTGCAACCAAGTCAAAGGGGAAGACAGGCCAGTGGAGCTCCCCCATCCCCCACTTTGCTCACAGCTCATGATGGCTGCATGTGAGGCCTTGATGCATGTAGGAATCACTCCCCTGTGGCACTGGCTGGGCATGTTTCTTTTCATTTCTGGATGTCTCCAGACTGGATACTCCCAATACTTCAGCACCCCAGAAGTGATGATTCCTATGAGGATCACTGGCACTGATAGAGGCATAAGTCCTCCAGGCTGGCTGTCCTATAGCATGCACTTTGGTGGCCAGAGATACATCGTTCATATGAAGACCAAGAAGCTTTTGATGTCCAGACATCTCCCTGTGTTCTCCTACACTGACCAAGGTGTTCTTCTTGAGGACCACCCTTTTATACCAGATGACTGCTACTATCATGGATATGTGGAAAGTGACCCAGAATCCTTAGTTGCTCTTACCAGCTGTTCTGGAGGTTTTCATGGAACACTACATATAAATGGCATAGCTTATGAAATCAAGCCCAAAGAGGATTCTTTCACATTTGAACATCTGGTTTATAAAATGGCCATGGAAGAGACACAATCCCCACTCATGAAATGTGGATTAGCAGACAAAGAAACAGAACTAAAGTTGAAGCTTCAAGAGAGTGATAATTCCATTTTGATGCAAAGTGGATATCTGGGCTGGTGGACTCACATGTATTTTGTTGATCTGGGAATAGTGGTAGACCATCAACGATATGTTTTCCATAGCAGCAATAGCACAAATGTGATAAAGGATGTTATAAACATTATTAATCATTCAAATTTTCTTTTAAACGGACTGGGTGTTCACCTGATTGTAATTGCACTTGAAATATGGGATACTGAAAACCTTGTGACAATAAATAATGACATGACTCAGGTGCTAGAAGCATTTCGCAAATGGAAAGTAACTAACTTTAATAGGCGGGTAAACAATGACCTTGGACATCTTCTTTCACAGCAAATGTATAAAAATGGGTATCTTGGCTTAGCTTATGTGGGAACCTTATGTAATAACCAATATAATTGTGGAGTTAGTAGAGTCATGTATAGGACTGTAGGGGCAGCTGCACATACTATAGCCCATGAGATAGGTCATAATCTGGGTATGAAACATGATGAACAAGTCCGACCATGTAAATGTGAGCAGAATGTATGCATCATGGGTGCAGCAGACAATCATTCCACCAAATTCAGCAACTGCAGTTATGCTGTTGCCTGGTCAACCACTAAAACATCAACGTGTATAAGAAATATACCAACACCAGTGAACTTCCTTCCACTACCAGCTGGGAACTGTGGGAATGGTGTGGTGGAAGATGGAGAAGAGTGTGACTGTGGATCCATAGAATTTTGTGAAGAAGATACATGCTGTCTGACAGACTGCACTCTAAAATCTGGGGCTCAATGTGCTTTTGGGCTTTGTTGCAAAAAATGTATGTTTATGCCATCAGGCACTGAATGTCGAGAAAAGAATGATGAATGTGATCTTCCTGAGTGGTGCAATGGAACATCACATGAATGTCCAAAAGATGTGTATGTGCAAGATGGAATGAATTGCACAGGCAGTGGCCACTGCTATGAGAAGAAATGTATTATCCGTGATGAACAGTGCAGGCAAATTTTTGGAAGTGAATCCAAGAGTGCAAATCAGTCTTGCTATATGGCAATGAATACCCGCGGTGACCGTTTTGGTAATTGTGGCAATAACAGCCAGGCGTATATAAAATGCCATGCCAATGACATCCTTTGTGGGAGAGTTCAGTGTGAGAATGTGAAAGAACTTCCCTCCTTGCCCAATCATTCCACCATACATTATGCTGAAATCAAAGAAAGAAGCTGTTGGGGTACTGACTATCACTTTGGGATGACTGAGCCTGATATTGGTGATGTGGAAGATGGCACAGAATGTGGTGAGAAAAATATATGCGTCAAAAAGAGGTGTGTTCTAATGCCACTTTGGGCAAGTGATTGTTCACCTAAGGCCTGCAATATGTCAGGGATTTGCAATAATAAACATCATTGTCATTGTGATTATGGATGGAGCCCACCTAATTGCACGAAAAAAGGCAATGGTGGGAGCATTGATAGCGGTCCTCCTCCTGCTCGACCCTCCAAGAAGCAAGGCAAGAATTACTGGTTTCTATTACCTTTATTATTTTTTATTCTTTTGTTTTTCATCTTGTTATTCTTGCTAATGAAGGGGGAAGAAAATGAACAGGCAACTAGAAAGCCAGAAGAAACTAAAATTCCAGACAAAACTAAACCACCAGATAAAAAGGGAAAAGCAAAAACATAGTGTGAAGTTTAGAAAAAAGAATAAAACACAATGATTAAACTTCAGTTCAGGCAGGAAGTCTCAATGGTTAAATTTCACTTGAAGTAGAAGAGCAAAGTTTTACAATCTCAAACGACAATCCCAAATCTTAAAGGAATTTCCTGTGAATTGTCCTGGCTGTAGACATGTTATCATATGTATGTCAAATACTTAGAGAAAGTTCTGGAGTTGTATTATGCTCCAGAATCACAAGTGCTCACCCTTTAATAAAGGCAATTCCTAACATAATTTTACTCTCTGTTATTTTAAGGATTTTATTGGTTTGTTTTCATGGAATTAGTCTCTTTATATTTTCTCAGCAAATACTAGCTCACGTATGTGTGTGTGTGTGTGTAACTATTTTAGTTTGATGTTTGTTAATTCCAAACATTTTACTCTGCCTCCCTATATGGAGACAGAGAGTTTACAAACTACATTTCTTCTTCATCAGTTGTCTTTAGTATTTTTGTGCTCATAGATGAGCAAGAGCAAGATTTGAAACCTGAGAATATTTAGTTATCAGCATCCATTAAGTAATAGCGTTTATCCTGGCAGCAGCAGGAGCTTTCCATCCCTACATTATAATAAGTCTGCCTGAGAGATATAGTACAATTACCAAATGTTCTTCTCTCATGATCCTGAACTCATGTCTTTCAGCCATTCCACAATTTCAATCACAGAAAACGAATCTGAAATAAGTTGAATGCTGAAAGGCAGTCTTTCCTCTGGAGCACTTGTTGATCCTAGAGTGAGTAGCCCAGTTAAAGAAGAGAACATCTGGAGAGAGACAGAGGACCCCAATCTTTTTTATTACCATATAGGCCTAGATTATAAATTAGGAATTTGGAGGCCTTCAATTTATTGTTCTTTTTCTCAAAGTCACATTTTCCAAATTAAAGGGCTTTATGGAAAGTTCTAAAATTTCTGAAAGGCACGTATGTTCTCCTAAAATCATGTTATGTGTTGGACACAAGATATACTAAGTAGGTGCTTGTCCAATTATATACACAGTTTCTCCATTAGGAAACATACTTAACTTTGAATGTGCTTTCAGCAAGAGACTGCAGAGAAAGCTGGTGAATCTTTGGATGGTAGAGATTCAAGCCTGAGAAAATAGCACCATGTACACTCCTAGAGGAAAGTCTACCAGGCTCATATCCGAACAGTATGGAATAAGTAAGGTAGAAATAGTCCAAGATTAACTAAAACTTCACTCACTTTGCACCTGGCTCACTCTATGATTGATTTAAGTAATCAGTTCCCTAGTATATCTTTCTAACAGACAAAATAGAACAGTATAGAAAGAAAAAATCATGATGTGTGTGTATAGACAGTACAGTTGGGATAGATAACACTGTTATCTAATACATCCATAATCCTATGAGAAGCAAGATTTGCACTAATGGTGGTTGGACAGGATATTATGTCGGCTTCTAGTACTATGGTCATCCACTAGGAAAATAATTATTGAATTTTTGATATAATTCAGGTATAAAAAATAAGTGAACAGCTACACTCTTAATTTACTGATAAGAGACATCTGCTATATAATGTCTGTAAGTATAATATCATGTATGCACCTTGTACGATACCAAAACATTATGAAAACAGTTTGCAATGTATTAATTTATCGAATCTGTCTTGTTAAGGTGTCTTAAAACTGTCTGATTGATATTTGTGCTTCAATAAAATAAAAAATAAAAGAATAAAAAATAAATAAAAATTTAAAAATTCTCCACGCACACACACACACAAAAAAAATAAATAAATAAAATAAAATAAGATAAAGCAAGACCTATATAACAAGAAATGTAACTTTTGTGTCTGATAAGGTTGATGGAACCCCTCAGGATTTATCCTGAAACCCTGTACAGCACCTTGTAGATCTTTTGTCAGTGTCAGCCATGTGGATGAGTCATAACCATTGCTTGACCAATTTGTTCCCTGTAAAAGCCTGAGAGAATGTTTTCTCTCCATGTGACTCTCCTTAGGCACATTATGCATCATTGATCACTTTCCTCCTTGGCTCCATGATCTCCTTGATCAGAAAATTTGGGACTCTACTGAGTTGCAGGATGTTGCAGTGCAGGTTCTCTTATGTACTGAGTTCTCACTGACCTTGAATAGCTGGGGTCAAGATGTTGGCTGTCCTTAGGCCTTTTTCCTCTAATTTTTGATCTGTAAATTTAAGTTGTTAACTCTCCAGAAGAGAAACTTAATGATATTATTACCCTATAACATAGGCAGTTGAGTTTAACCTCACTATCTGTCTGAATATCAAACATCTTAGACATAACATGGAACAGGTATTTTCCATCAAGTGTTGATATGTTAAACTTTAAATCCCTGCAGAATGTGAAGAAAAAAAATTAAAAAGTATAAAAACGAGGTATAAAAAGCAAAGCCATATAAATATGCTGAGCTGTAAAATGCTCAAGCCAACAACTTCTGATATTGTCAGTCCTACAGATAACACAGTACTATTATGGACTATTTTGGATTATTTTGCTGAATTCAAACACCCACAATATTTCAGTTGAAATGGAATACCCATCTCTGACAACACTAAACAAAAAAGGGGGATATAAATGAAGGACTATTCTGTGTCTGTATGTACAAAATAGTTAGGATAGATATATAGCTACTTTCTCTTAATTCAATGAGGAGAAAGATTTGTACTAATCGTATTTGGACAGGATGTCATGTCTGCATTTTATACTGTGAATAACTACTAGGAAGACAACAATATGCAATGTATTAATTATTGTCATGGTCCTACTAACCTGTTTTGAAACTGTCTCATTGCTATTTGTTTCTCAATAACATTAATAGAAAAATAGAGAAAAATCTCTACTATAACCATCTGGAGATAGATACTATGTTTGTTTTTATATGTAAGTATTGCACAAAACAAGATTTTTCTAAGAGGTGGGCAAGATTGCCCAGTAGAAATATCTTTTACATGACTGAGAGACTGAAGAGTCAGGGCAACAAAAAAGAGACTTTTGTTTCTCTCCTATTCCAAGGAGAGACAGAGAAAATAAAAACACTATGACCAAATTAAGAAATGGTTAGAATTTTAGACAGTATGAAGAATTAGAAAGGGAAAGCAAAACAAAAGTCCAATGTCAAAAGTGCTCTGGACAGCAGAGCAGAACTAGAACCTGCAAGCAAAACACAAGCTGAGAAGGAAAATCAAATCAACTAAGAACTATAGATGAGCATTCTTAGTTAGAAGAAAAATCTTTTTCTTACTAACTTTACATATGGTTTTTCAATTTTGCCTGTAAGTCTTTCTGCATAACAACCTAGCTTTAGAGAAGAAATCCATTTTATCATCTTGGCCAACTATGGAGGCTGTAACCAGGAGCAAGCTTGAGAAGTGTCTATTGTTAGGAACCTAGTTACTCTGAAGAACAGAATCACCAGAGGAATCAGAATTCAGCATCCCTGGGGATCCCCTACCACACTGACTAGTTAGAAATGAAGCTAGACAGATGAGATTGTGAAGATGACTACTAGCCTACCCAGACATTTGAACATCATCGACTATGGTCTGTGACAGAGCTCACAGGGCTCAATGACAAAGGGCAAGACCAATTGTGTGTGGTGTTGTGAGGGAGTTGGGTTTAAGCACAATGAGATGGAAGGTAGCCGATAGCTATGTTCTTCTGCTTTCATGAACCTAGTAGTTTGACACTTTGTGACACACACTCTGAGACATCTTGGATATATCCCCTGGCTTGGACCTAACCATTGCAAGAGACTTTGTGGGGACATCTAAACACAAGCCATAACAAGAAGTGTCTCCATTTCCAACACCTCAACAAAAAGGAGTTGATTTGTCCCTTTTTCTTTTCCTCTTTCTAGTCTATCTTTTGTTGTGTTATATTTTGTTTCTTATTATATTTTCCTGCCTTTATTTTTTAAAATTCTGTTTTAATATGATGTTCTCTTTTCTTCCATTGTCTAAATTTCCCTTTTTATTTTAATTTTACTTTTATTCATTTTTAACTTTTTGTTTCTTCTATATTTTCACCCTTTTCTATTGTTATGAATCTTGTAGAGGGTTAGGGAGATATTTCAGTGGCACAGACACTTGCCTGACAAGCATGAGATCCTGAGTTTGATTCCCAGTATCCCCTAAAATAATCTTGTGGTGGCTGTTCAATGAATTACTATTATACTTTTGAATATGCAGGTTTTTTAATGCTATAATTGTTGGTATTGTGTTTTCTTTTTTTCTGAATAGAGGATGGGCTCAATCTTAGCCCCTCAAGTATGTTGGGTAGGTGCTTTGCTGCTGAGCTACATACCTACCCCTATTGAAAGAAAATTTCTCTTTACTCCAATCGTGATCTATCCTAATCAAACCTTAGTGAGCACAGTATCTTAAAGAACAAGGGAAATAAGCCCCTGGCTGATGTCTTGGCCCGAAGTACGTATAGCCAGGGGTAGGGTACTAAACATTCACTGAACAGTCACACCAATAGCAACAGAAGAGAAAAATTGCACAATTACTGTGATATTGGAAAAGACATAGAAAGATATTGCAACAACCTATGATGTTCCAATATCTTATCAGATAGCACTTTTGAGGCAATACTGGAGAAATAATCACAAAGGTGCCCCCATATGCTTGGTTGCGTCGAACATACCAGCCTTGTCTACCAGAGGGACTTCACTCTTGCAAGACTGACCGAGAAAGACTACAAAATGTGTCAATACAAACAAAATATCTGACACCCAAAGTTAAAGTGGAAAAGATTTATTTAGCTCACAGTTTGTAGAGGTTTCCGCCCATAATCAACAGGCTTCAAGGCAGGGCAGCACACGGTAGAGGAGCAACTGCTCATAGTGGTAGAAGACAGCAAAAGCAACAACAAGCACAAATGCTAGACAAATGTTTTAATGCTCATTTTATCTCACCCAGACTGCTGGGGTTGGGACAGTGCAAGTCTAATCAGTGGACTGATACAGCTATCACCCACCTTTTATCCCAGCACCCAAATCCTAGCATTGAACCATAAATCAATCACAAACTGTAGATTTATCTACTTTCAAAAAAAGTTCCATCTAAAATGGTGTAAGGTTTTTAGGAAAACATCTGTGCACTAACCACAACAGTTATATTCTTCATAGGGAGTTGGTACATGTACATAACGTACCCTAATTCTTCTTATGTTCCTTCCCTTCTTCCCTTCATGCGTTTATAACTGACTTGGAACTTCTCACAGTATAATTTACCTTTGGCTTCTCTGCTCAAGAACACCAACAACACAGTTGAGAGCTTCATCAGTGGACTATCTCAAGAGTAAGAAAGAATAACTGAGTTTGAAATAAGTATTGATAAATTGTCATGTTTAAAACATAAATAAGAAATTATGGACAAAATATACAAGACCCATGTGTATGATTATCAAACTAAAACTATAAATAATTGTTTTATACTAAGAAACCAAGGTATAGTCTGGTGTGGAAATAACTCTTCAGTGAAATAACTGAAATATATTTCACAAATCTTGGGAATTCCTGGGATAAAGGCATTTAGAACTTTTTCTAAACAACAAAGAAAGTAATTAACACAGTAATTATTATGTACTGCAAACATATACTACTTTATAATTTAAAAATTATAAAGACAAATTCATCATAACATCAGGTTTCTCAACAGAAGCTCTGAAGACCAGAAAAGGATAGCTGATGTACAAGAAGAATGGGGTCCAGGGAGATGGCTCAGGGGAATAAGCACTTCCCTGGCAAGTGAAATGGGCCTGAATTCAATCTCCAGTTCCACAAAATAAAAATAAAAAACTAGAAGAATGAATGACTAAAATACTCTAATAGATATATCTATAAAATATCATCAACAAAACCATCAGAGTTTAATTATATTAAAGATCAAATGGACTTAAGAGATATTTGCAGAGTATTTCATTTCATAGATACAGAATTCACACATTTCCCATCAGCTATGGAATTTTTTAAAAAATTCACATTTTATGTTTTTAACAACTACAAAGCAAAACCTAAATACAAAAAAATTGGAATAATTTATCAGATCATAATGAAATGAAATTAGAAGTCAATATAAGAGAAAATACAGAAGGCACACAAACAATGAATTGAGCAACACACTCTTAATACATAATGGATCACTGAGGAAACTGGGGAAATTTACAATTTTCTACAATCAAATGAAATTGATTGTAGATCAATTAAGGCACTCATCACAGGAGTAGGTTAGTTATTACACAAACGCTTTGCTTATATAAGCAATTTCCTACTCTCTCTCTCTCTCTCTCTCTCTCTCTCTCTCTCTCTCTCTCTCTCTCTCTCTCATCCCATCCTTTCTTGCCCTCTGCTTGTCACCATAAAATGATATGCCATGAAGCATCTAATTACATGCAGCCACTGAATCTTGGAGTTCTCCGGCCCCGGAAATGTGAGGCAAAATATTTTCTTTTCTCTATAACTTATTTAATGCTGTATTTGGTATAAGAGCACAAAACATAGTAAGACAAAAGGTTGTTATTAGGAATAGAGTTGTTGCTATGACAAATAGCTTAAAATATAGAAGTAGCTTTAGGACTAGGTAATGGCTAAAGACTAGAAGAATTTTGAGGAGAGAGCTACAAACACCATTAAGGTTAATTCTGGTGAGGACTCAAAATAAGAGAGGACTAGGGAAAGTCTGGAACTTCTTAGAAATTACTTAAATAGTCATAATCAGAATATTAGCCAAAATAATAGACAGGTTAGACCATTCTAGTGGGGTCTCCAAAGAGAATGAGGAACGAAGTATGGAGACTAAAGGAAAAGCCACTCTTGTTATACATTCACAAACAAGTAAGACAAACTTTGTCCATTTCCTAGAACTCTGCAGACTAAACATGAGAGTGACAATTATGTGTGTAGAAGAAATATTTAAGCAGCAATGTACTCATGAAAAGGAATGGTTGGATTTTAAAATTAACAGTAAGATTCAAAAGAGAAGATTACTTAAAAATGGAATTTATACTGAAAGAGAAAGCAGAATTAAAATTTTTGGAAATCTCATACATTGGCCATGATGAGAGTGAATAGGCTTATCCCAGGAAGAATATTATGAGTACGGACAAACATTAGATGAAAAGATCAGTATGAGCCGGGCGTGGTGGCGCATGCCTGTAATCCCAGCACTAGGGAGGCTGAGGCAGGAGGATTGTTGTGAGTTCGAGACCAGCCTGAGCTACAAAGTGAGCTTAAGGCCAGCCTGAACTGCACAGTGAGACCCTGTCTCAAAAAAGACAAAAAAAAAAAAAAAAAAAAAAAAGA
>PVKA01029210.1:0-28538 GCA_004027165.1 Ctenomys sociabilis | reverse complement strand
GGTACAACCTAATGTCATTTAATGCTTCTTCTTGGCCTCTTCTCTCCTTTCCTTAAAGGATGTGGTTGATGTCATACCTGAAACTCAGTGAAAGCCCATCTACCCCTTTAAGATAGAAACAGAATCCCTGATAAAGTTCTCTTCACCTGCTCTAGAGTATCAGGAGCCAAATTCAACACACCAGAACCCAGAAATGAGACAACCCTTGAGGGGCGGGGGCAGATATGAAAGTCCTCTATCCTTGCACACCACCCAGATTCATTCAGTAGGGCTGATGAGATATCTCCATTGACCAAGTGCCTACTTAGGCAAGTGCTGAGACTGGGATTAGGTCCCAGGCACCACCTGCCATGCTGGCCCTGTCCCAGGGTGAACTGAGCCCTCTATTGAGACCAGGAGTGGTGGCACATGTCTGTAATACCAGCACTGGGAGGCTGAAAACAGGAGGATCACTGCAAGTCTGAGTGAGACCATGTGTCAAATACATGAAGAAGAAGAAAACAATCCATCCAGTATGTTAATGCACATGCATTGCTTTCACATCACAAGTTTGTATTGGTTTTCTGGTGTTCATAATGCACCAGTTTGTAACCCCAATTAGAATCTTTTCTCACAGGTCTTAGATATAGGTGACAGTAACACAGAGATAAAGCTTTAGAGAAACTCAGCTCATCAAGGTAATGGAGAAAGCCATGCATGAACTGTTCGTTTTTGAATTTGTAGTTCACACTTATCCTTGGAGTTTTGGAGTCGTTATCATCAATGTAATAATGTTTCTGCACTAATGGATCTGTCCTTTTCACCCCAACGTGAATTATGTGTGGTGGACATGGGAAGTAAAGTCAGAACACCACAGAGAACTTCTGTCACTTTGGGGACACACTTCTGTGTAATTCAGGGAAGCTGGTGGTGTGTGGTATAGTTAGCAAACGTAGGTGATTCCTGCCAGGATTCCCAAGACCAAAATCTGAAAAAAAAAAATATTTCAGTGCTTTCATACTTCTTTCCTCATATCTAGCCACCAAGGTTGGCAGAAATCTTTACAACTGTCAAAAAAATAGATCTAAAGGCCCAGTATTTCTAGTACCAATCATTAATCTACCTTTCGTAAATTTCTGTACCCAAAGTGCTAAACTGGACATTCCTAATGACTAAAAGAAAGACATGTTGACCTTCATCAAAAACAAACAAGTAATGTAAGAGATGATAATGGGAGAAACATACCATGTAGTACACACTCAGACACACACACACACACACACACACACACACCATGAGCAAAGTCAGCATAAGATTGTAGCTTCAAAGGTTTTGTAGAGTGCAAAACTGGGTTTTCTGGGATTAGTCACAAAAGACTTCTGAGCATGAATCTGACATGAATGAAACTGGGAACTGTGGAACCCCAAGAGGCAAAGGGATGAACTGTGAGTTTTTCCAGATTGGTGATTCTAACCAAAAAACAAAACAGCCCTAACGACTGACATGGATCTTATCATTGGATAGATTTTGATTTGGGTTTTCACTAAACATGTTTTGATTATCCTTTTCAATAGAACTTAAACCTCCCTGCACTCCAGTTCTTAGCTTGCAAAATCAGGATGACACTACCTACTGCATAGTGTTGGTACGAAGAATTAAAAGGTCAATAAGTCACTGTTAGCTAGAACTATATAACATTAGCTGAAGTTAACAGAGTAGGGTTAAATAAAATATGAGCATGCAAGGCAAAGCTGAACATGCCTGCAATCTCAGTACTCAGGAGACTGAGATGGGATGATCACCATAAGGTTGGGGTCAGCCTGAAGTACACAGTAGGTCCTGTCTAAAAAAAAAAAAAAAAAAAAAAAAAAAAAAAAAAAAAAAAAAAAATATATATATATATATATATATATATATATATATATATATATATATATGAGCAGAAGCTACAGGTCAGCATACTGAGGTCAGAGACAGCACTGAGAGATGATCTTGAAAATTTATGAATAAACCAAGCAAGAGTGATCCTCAGATATCCAGCCAGAGTTGAGGAATGGATTAACACCTGATCCACAACTATATGGAGAATAACGCATTTGCACAGGTCAAACCTGAGGGATACATCAGGGGAGCCAAGTCTCTTGAGAACTTACTATGCTAGTGCCTAAAGTGCTGTCACACGTGCTGATACTACGACGGAGGAGCAGCAGAGAGTGACCAAATCATGGAGAACTTAGATGCAATGGAGGGAATGCAGCAGCAAGATGGTGAGAACGCTGGGTAGTATCATGGGCATGGAGAACTGTGGGAGCCACTGGGAGCCACATGTGGTGCTGATGCAAGTAGGAACCACCTGGTACACCTAACTGAAATAAAAGTAACCTTGTCTGGTTGGACACCCCAGAGATTCCCTTTGTCTCCCAATATTGATTTAGTTCTCTAGTCTAGGTTTTCGTGCATCATTTTGTGGGACTCTTGGAGTTCAACTGAACTTGCAGTTTTGAGCAATAAGCATGTGTCCTAATGCTGTCTTTACTTTTTTTCAGTTATTGATTTTCTTGCACATTCTCCCAAATGCTATAATGGATCTTTTGATTTTTCAGTTTGCACCATTTCTTCTGATATGAATTCTACGAAACACATGTAAAAACTACAAGGGGCCAAAAAATACCTCATAATTCATGTGGGACTTATTAGAAGAATCATTAAAAGAAGAGGACTTCCAACATCTCAGACTGAGAAATAATCAAAAATTGATAAGACAGTTTAGGAACAGACTAAGGAAAAATGTTTCTGAGCTGAGAATTATTCCTGGCTTTTCACTCCACAACAATTCCTCTACAGAAAAGTCATAAAGTGCTGAAAATAGAGGGTTGTTCCTGGATAAGTGGCAGGCCTTTCCTGAACAATAAGATGGGCCATAATTTTACAAACATTGTGACACACTCATCAGTCACCCTGGGATGCGAGTGTGCCCATGTGAGTCTGCAAAAGCTCAAGAGGAGATAATTTCAGTTGGCTCATCTTGCACACCAACCAACAGAGGCCAATAATCTAAATGATCAATACTGGATTAAATTACATTTATACCATAAACCCGTTGTCTGCATATTTGAAAACACCTTGATTTTTAAATCATATGAGAACATCTTGGACATCTTCCACATTGTCATGGGAACCTGTTCCAACTGAGAGGTCAGGAAAGTCGTTTCATAACTGCATAAGTTAAGATTCAAACAGTATTCAATTCAATTGAAATTGGGTATTTAACTCTCAAAATAGGGAGGGTAGATGAGTTAGAAATAGGTTTAAGAATTTTTATAAGAGATTTAAGAAATGAAATGGGAATTCAGGCAGTCCTGAGTAGGAAAAACAAAAACAAACAGACAGAACAAAAATAATCATTCGTACAATATAATACTGAATTGGAAAGAAACAAGTGATTAAAAAGAGCGACTAGAGCCATTGGACATTCTGATAACATTACGGATAATGTACACGCTGTTTAAAAATGAGCAGAACAACAAAATCAGTAAAGGGTGCTTCAATTATGTTATTAATTGCACTATAGAGTATTAATTATTAATACACTTACATCCCAGTAGACAGTGACCCTCTTTAGAAAGCCACTGGAAGATAAAAGAAAGGCACTGGTCATGTTTATCTTTCCAACCCTCTAGCCCAGTTTCTGGTTGGCACCCAGTCAGTGTTTGGTGAATAGTTCTAATGGCTGTTAGCTATTTTAAATTGCCTGTGGTACAGCTACTGCCATGAGTATACAACTTATTTTATTCAAGCTTCAAAGCATTACTGGTATTTTTAGGGAAAGGCAATTGAATCTCAGAAAGTTTAACTTGTCAGCATGCATGTATACAGCTTGGAAGGAGCCACTTGGAAATTAAAACCTAGATTTATTGCCCTGAAAGCCCATGTTTTCAAAATGTGCTCTAATTAATAAAACAAAAGTTACTTACAAATGAATAGGGAAAGTCAAGCTGGTCAGTACAGCCCTGTCATGGCATCCTTAGGGTTGGTATGGAAAGGAAAGCTCAGGCTGCCTCAGATCTCCAGCACCTCTACAAGGACTCTGAACCCTGCAAGGAAAGGCAATTTGGTTTCTAAATCAGCCTCTCACTCAGAAACAGGAAAATTCCTCCAGTCTTATGAGAACTGGAATGAAATAGCTTCTGGTTAAGAAGTAAAACAAAAGCCAGTCCATGTGATACAAAGCAAAATCCTGAAATAATGCAGAGAGAATTTCATCTCCTGCCTCAAAAAAGCCATCTCCCTATTATGATTAAAACCTAATTGTTGCTCTTTCTGACTAAATGTTATTAAAAAGAAAAATATTATTTTTATTAAAATGTGCTGATTTCTGCTTGATCATTTAAGTAAAATTTATCCAGAAGAAAGTATCAAAAGTATAGTGCGTTTTCCCAATTAGAATGGAGTGACATGACTAAAAATTCCAGGACAATCTACTCATTCCTTTCTAAGGAAGCAATGGTGCTTTCTCTCCCAACACTAGAGTCATAAGTGTCTCTTAGACAACTGGGCACACTCCAGCTCTCTGCTATGTGACAAGGGCTCCTGAAAGTCAGACTTGCAAACGGATGCAGAGAGAGAAGGAGGCAGTTGACAGGCCCTGTCCTTTCCACAGACTATAGGTGGCTCTTTCCTGCCTTTGCACATTTCTCAACTAGGACAAACCTGTTCATCAAATATTCCTCATGAGGAATAAAATATGTTCAAGAAAAACATGTCTCACGGGTCTATGGGGAGAGGAAGTTAATGGGTGAATGAGCATTCATAGTCTTAGGCTTTGGGGTACCCACAGCATTCAGCACTGCTGAATACTAAACCAGGGAATTCTGCTAATAAGCAAGATATGTTTCTGAGGTTTTTGTGTGATTACTGGAGTTCTGCTCTCTGTCACTTTACTACTCTCCTCCATACAGCAGCTGTCCTAGGATGGACTTCTAGGAGCAGCACTAGGGAAGAGCCAAGAGTTTTCCTGAATGTAAGGCACCATAGGCATAGCAGAGTTTTTGGCCCTCATTGAGCAAGACACTAGGGAAAAGTAGTCAACTGCAGTTACTACTAAAAGAATAATGATGCTACCTTGCATTTGACAATATTCATAGCCTGTGAAATGCAGTGAAACCTCATTATGGAATATCTTGTAATAGACTGGGAAGAGGCTGTACCGTGGATGGAACCATACAAGCCAACCCTTGGAGTCACTTGGAGAATACCGACTGGGTGTGAAGAGGGAGGTGCTAAAGAGAAGCAAAATGACTCTGACGGTGCATCTGTCAGTAATGCCCTATGTCCCAACATCTACTGGTGGAATAGCTCCCATTGCAGCTCTGTGTTTGTTGAGGGCTTAGCACTGACACACACAGTTCACAGTCCCTCACTAGGGATGCCAAGGGCTGAGAGCCAGCTTTTTGTCAACTGTTCTTTTTCAAATAATAATGAATAAAATAGCATATGTCATATAAAATAACTAACAAAAGCATTCGGCATATCTAGAGCAGTCATAGGAATTTGCTTTACTTCTTACAAATTTGCTTCATAGGTTTTCAAATGAGTTGGGTCATGTTAGACATTTAAAAGAGATTTCTACATCTCAACAAATAACACTTCATAATTTTTAAAGTTTCTTTTTTTCTTGCTATCAAGGGTCAAATGCAGGACCTTGCACTTTCCAGGCAGTCTGCTAAGCTATTGTAAGTATATAAGTATACTTACAATGTATATATTATACATTATATAGAAGCACACTTTTAAATTTAAAAAATTGAAAGGATCAACTTTTTTTGGTGGAACCTGGGAAGGTCAACTTTTTAAAAAACTTCTGATCCTATGGCTAAGGAGTACAGGGCAAGTGGAGCAATTTTTAGTTTTCACTGAAGCAAAGAAGCCTTGTGTAGACCCCAAGGAGGTACCTCTTCATGCCCTATATCTCTTCTGTTTGCCGGTGTAGGTTCAGCTTTCAACAGAGAGAAAGCAAAATGAATGCCTCACAGGGTAGCCAGATCCAGACTGAGCATCTTAAGAGCAAGCGAGAAAGCCACTTCAAGGGGAAATGGAAGCTCCGCTCCACACCCCTGTGAGGAGGACGTGTAATGCACTTTCTCTCACTGAGCCTCTTGTGCACTGCTGAAGGGTTCATTTCGGTCCTTGCTGCTACTGTCATTACTTTGTTCTTTACCAAGAAAATGGGATGGTTTAAAAGTGATTTTTAGACAGAATGTCCCATTCCAAGTTCTCTTTTTTCTTGTCCTCTGCTGTGTTTTTCCTTTAGAAATGTGTAAGGTATAAGCGAACATACAAGAAAATGATCATAATTATTATAGCTTTACTTTTTACTTTTAAATGAGCGTCGACTTTAAAATCCTACCATGGAGTGTGCCAAGTGTGATAATTGGACTGCTGGCATTAGGATCTCCTGAGAATTCTTATTATTTTATAATAGTTTCATTGATTTTTGTTTTACATATATACCATACATTTTACTTGCTTAAAGCATGCAATTAAATAGCTCTTAGTACTATATTCACAGGGTTATCTATCGGTACAATTAATTTTAAAACATTTTCAACACCCTCAAAAGAAACTCCACACCCATTGGCATTTGCTTCCCAATTCCCTTCAACCCCCTTAAATCTAGGAAGCAACTATTGTATTTTCTACTTACTGGCTCTGGCATCTTACCTCAATGATATCATAAAATATGTAGTCCTACAGACCTAGGTTCTGATGTTTGCAAGGTTGTCCATATTGTAACATGGATCAGTGCAATGAATCTTTTCCTGGCTGAGTAACTTCCATTGTATGGTTATGCCACACTTCATTTATCTACTTTTTTGTCAACAAAATACCTGGATAATCTTCACTCACTATTGAGCTTCCATGAAAAATTGTGCCACAAACATTGGAATACACTTCAGGAGTGGCGTTTACTCTCCATCCACATTGTTGCAGACTTAGGAATGGGATTGGGGGTAAGTCTGTGTTGAATGTTTTCAGAAACTTCTAGACTCTTTCCAAAGTGACTGCACAGTTTTGCATTCCCACCAACAGTGCATAAGTAATTTAATTCCTTATACATTCTTGCCAAAATCTGTCACCTGTGCTCTGTTGTTTGCTTTTTTTTTTTTTTTTTTTTTTTTTTTTTTTTTTTTTTTTTTTTTTTTTTTTTTTTTTTTTTTTTTTTTTGTATATTAAATGTTTTGTCACTGATCTACATCCTCGCGCCTTTTCATCTTTCATTCGAGTCAAGATCTCACAAAGTTGCGCAGGTTTGTTGGGAACTTGCAGTCCTCCTGCCTCAGCCTCTGAGGTTGTTGCAATAAGAGGTGTGCACCATCGTACTGAACCTGTGTTTTGTTTTTGTTTTTAATATAGCCAGTATATAGGGTCTGAGGTTGTATCTTTCCTTGCATTTATCATTTGCATTTCACTGATAGTTGAGATTATTGTTGTAAAGCACATTCCTGGGATATGACTTGACTCTGGATTAGAACCTTTGAGTCTGTACTTTGCTACTAGCTGTTTATTAGTGTATGACATATAATTATCATCTCACACAGTTCCTATGGGTCACATATTTGGGAAGCAGCTGGTTCTTTCTGGTTTGCTATTTCATAAGATTCAGTTACATAGAAATGTGGAGGTGAGACTCAAACTGGCTCTCAGGTCTGCTTCATAGGTGTGAGGTTAGTGTAGTGACTCAAGCACGAAGCTCCAAAGAGCCCTGCACAAGGATTAGTGAATGAGGTTGCCATCCTGACACTCGGTAAATGACCTGCTGTCTCTGCTCTTGTGCTCTGTAGGTGTGGCTCAGTGGAAGAGGCAGGTATGTCGGCAGCAAATAAGGGGTCACGTGTGCACCTGCACTCCTTGCAGCTCCACTGCACAGAATGATTGTGCTGCTCCCACACCTGAATTCTGTCCAGTTCTCATGCATGGGAATTCAGTGCTGCTGAATGCAAGCATGAGGTTAAGCATACGAAAGTTATGCAGAGGAAATGGGGACACTGACAACTACAGTTGCCACCCTTCTAGTCATCCAGGGCTTGCTATAAACACAGAAAGAAACTAACACTGTCCCAAGAAAGATGAATGATCAAAGAACTTATCAAATCCTCTCTTCCTCATGTAAGATGCTTGATTTATCCAGCCACTTATGCCAAAGCATACACGGAAGGAAAGGAAGGTAGGACAACCCAAGGCTTAGCTAGGGTGGGTTGTATATGTGCTTATCAAGAAGTTAAAAACAAACAAATGCCAAAAGCCTCAACATCCTATTTAACTTCAAGTTGAATTTCTACTCTTTTGGTAAACATCAAATGCACATGCATGCACAAGCTGTGACTAAAGAATATTTTGGATGATTTTGTTTCTTTGCTTGTTTGGCTTGGTTTTTTTTTTGAAACAAGGTCTTGCTATGTATTTCAGACTGGCCTTGAACTCATGGCAGTCCTGCTCAACCTCTCACGTGCTGGGATAACAGGTATATACCACCATTCACAGCCAATTTTTTATTTTATTTTTTTTACAACTGATTTAAATGTTCTTGTATTTACATTTAAAACCAGCATTGAACAGTATTGTGGTGAACATTAAATGATCAGTAATAATTTCAAATTTTAATTTTTCTTTACTTTGAAAGAAATTAACTATCAAAACCAAAACAAAACAGAAGCCTGCTATGGGTAAAATTCTAAACTTGGTACATGTTTCGAACCTTCTGTTAAAGTCCTATATAGCTCTTCCCTTGAGTCTGAGCAGGATCTGTGGCTTGCTTCTAAGTTGCAGAAAATAGAAAACATTATATTATGTCACCCTCAGGACTAGATTTACATGTAGCATATATGTATATGTGCATATATGTATATGTGTGTGTTTGTGCTCATGATTGAATGACTCTGACCTGGTAGCACACCATAGAGATACTCTGCTACTAGCTTTGGAAAACAGCTTCTATGATGGAAAAACTCTAGACATTCATATGGCTTCATCAAGCCAAGGCCATTCATATCCCACCCACAGCCAGTGACATGGTCCTAATGACATGCTAGCCCATTGGTTTAGCTACTTTCCAAACCTTATTTTCAAAGTTCTTTCTTAGGACCATACACAGGCCAACCCTTCTAGACTAGTTCTTTTGGAGTAGACTTTTCCTGCAGGAGATTTACTTGTGAGTCTTCTTAGAAACATTCTGGAATGGCCAGAAAGAGATGTTTAAAAGCAATGCGGTTGTAAAAGTAGTTTTCATTCACACCATGGGAAATCCTGGTGCTGGCATGGCCTGTCCCAATTTTCCCAAACTGAAACAGAGGCCCAGAATTTTGTGCCTTGTCCACACCCTCGCTGAATGTGAGGGCTGCCTCTGGAGTTGGGTATCTGAGCTTATATGGAGCAATTCCCTTCCAGTGAGCACAGCTGTAGTAGGAGAACTCAGCTAGGAGTCATGAACAGTCATTATTTCTGTTTAAGCTGGGAAATGAGATACTTGGCCCTTGGGGGAAACTTGTCCTGTCCACCCGATTGTTTATAATTCCAGCATGTGTCAGTTGTACTGCAAGTGTCTTGTAGCCCTACATAGCAAAACTATGATAAGCTATTTTTCTAAAGCTTAATTGTACCACAGAATCAATTTATTTAATACGTGCATTTTAATAATGCAGGGAATATTTGCAAAGAGCTTCAGGGTAGGCGCATTATTTTTTTAAAAAAGCATATCAGTAGCATTCTTAAGGACTCAACAATGATATTCTGCAATATCATCTAAAAATAACTTCAGAGTAGTCCTGCAGAAGAGCACCTTGTTTAATCAAGTCTAATGCAGACAAGGGTAATTGCACAAGCCACCTGATATGTCTATTGTGAGCAGGAAATTTGTGAGGAGTGGCATGATGATTAGTTTTTAGTTTTTGAGGATAAATTGCAGGTGGCACTTCTCAGCAGAGGTTTACATTTGACATAGTTTCCACTTCAGCATTTGAGATTTTCTCTCCATCAAGAAATATATATATATGAATAAACATTTGGCAGACTTTCATAGTGTTTACATGAGACAGACTATGCTAACTTGCTATTGTTATATGCTTTCTAAACTAGCATTAGTGATATTTTATTTAACAAACAAATGATATAAAGTCAAAATATCTATTTATATTGATCTAGATGTGGAGAGTGGGAAATGGCTATAAAAATAAGGAAATGGTTGGCATACTATCAATAAATGTTTAATAAATTGTGGTGCATTCATAAAGCGATGTGCTTACTTCTCATTCCTTATATAAATAATTAGAACTTGGAAAGGTATGAGGGAATCACACACGTATGAATAATTAGATGGCAGAAGAAAGAGAATAAGGTAAAAAGGAAAAAAGCAATACAATTAGCCCCACAGTGAGAAATTCTCTTTTAGTTAGGATATACAGCAGCATATCTTGCCAGAGAATTCTATTGCTCCTCCTCCTACCCCATAGGTCCAGGATCAAGATACCAGCTTGGGATGGCACTGTCTCTCTGCTTCTAAGACAGTGTCTTGTGGCTGCATTCCCAGAGGGGAGAGACAATGTGGAGAGGTGGGAAAAAGGCCAAACCCCCCCTCCTCACAATGTTTTGCAAAGGTCCTTTACTCCATTCCCGAGGGTGATGGTCTCCTGACTCAACCATCCCCAGACAGCTCCTGGAAATACAATTGCACTGGAGGATTTATATTCAACAGGAAATTTGGATGGAAGGAAAACATTTAAACAATAGAAAGCTGACATATCTTGGGGCATAGGCTAGCAGTACAGCTTCTGGTTCAAAGCTTTGGGTGCAGGTATTTATAACTCCTTTGTAATTCTTATAAAAACATTTTTGCTACTTCAACTTCTGTTCTTTCAACCCACTGTAACATCTAAAAAACATCAGACCCCAAATTTGTAACAATTTTTTTCTTCTATGTTCAAATAGTATTTAAAAAGCTCATACAATGCATTTTATCCTTGATTGCATATTAGAGTTATCTGGAGAGCTTTACATCTTGGGTCCTATTTCCAAGAAATTAGCTTAGAGGGAGCCTGGCCATTAAGATTTTTGAAATCATATCAAATGATCCTAAAGAGTAGCCAAGACTGGAAACCACTAGTCCGAAAAACAGGTGGCACCTGTGCATACTGTGGAACTCTGGTTCTAATCTCTGGGTGCAGTACTACGAAGAACTACTTCATATAACTCATGCAGATCTCTGTCCCATAAAAAAGATTTTTACATCATCCAATTCTTTTTCAAGTCTGATGTAATACGATGGAGAAAGTTGCATTTCTTGGAAACTCATGTTTAGATTTTCATCTAAGCCCCTTCTGTTAGGATTAAAATTTTGAACATTGATCAACTTGTTGAGGGTGAGTCCCTATAGGACATGACATCTGGTTGGCATCCTACCTTCATAGGACTTAACAATACAGCCTGAAACCATCAAAGAAAGCATTTGGCCTTGAGAGTGACTGAGGGGGCAAGAGCAGGGTTCGAACCAGTGAGAAGATGAGAGCTGGGCAGTGTGCAACGGTCCCTTCCTTGTCCCCATTGAGACTCTACGAAAGCCATTATCACCACCAGATCTTCCGTGAGAATGAATCCTTCTGGTGAAACTGAATACGAGTGTAGTTTCATGTGTGGGTAGATGAGGAAAGAAAAGAGACCAAGCAAATGGATGCTGGCACCAGGGCCAGAGAGGACCACGAGGAACTGAAGGTTTTGGGACTAACTGAAGCCACGGCATGCGGGGATCATCTCTGGTCATGGCACACGACTTTGGTGTTGAGTCAACTTTGAGATCTCCAAAGGTCACAGAAACCTCCGCTTACATTTGGATCTTGTGTGTGAATTGTGCACAAAACATAACGCTCTTCCATTCCAAGTGGGTGACACCTGTCTACCATTCATGCCTTCACTTAGATACCCTAATGGTGTGAGCTCTGTGTGACACTTTGTACACTTATGCCTTCCTGTAAAGCATGTAAGAACAATGCTCATGTTCTGTTCTAAAAGTGCTTTATATCATTTGGGGGTCTACAGTTTCAAGTTTTGACTGCTGTTGGGGCAGGGAGTCACAAAGCTGACTTAAATGAAATCCTTTACCCTAAACCCCAGCACCAGCCAAAGGAGAAAGGATGAAGAGTGGAAAGGAGGCTTCACTGAGGCCGTGGGGGCTCTGCTCCGCATGGTACAAGGGAGCGTGGCACCCAGGAGGCGTGGCACCCAGGAGGCGTGGCATCAGAGGAGCTGGAATGCTGGGTTTCTAGGCACAGATGCTGCTGGGCGTTGGCATGCCTGGCTCTGCAACATTCATTAATTCTCAGAAGGTCCTCTTTGTTGTGCTGGCCCCATTGAAAATTGATCGCAGATGCAAATATGCTTTCCAAAGCCAGGGCTCCAAAAACACAGTGACATGTGGGGCTTTTAGGGTTAAAAACTCTGCTCCATCTAGGATGCTGGCACAGCAAAGCAAGGAGCATAGCATTTTCAATAAGACAAATGATGACCTCACCTCCCTTCATGAATGCCTGCTTGATAATGCCCTGGCTTTGTGTTTAAAAGGGCTGCACAGAAAGACAGCTCCGCCCTAGCTGCAACCAGAAGATTTTCTTTACACAAATGGAAAAGGCTAATTACTTTTTTTTTTAAACGGAAGTAATTTCTGAGATGTAAATTACATTTTAAAAATAGTATTCTATTTGATATGGAGCAAATTTTCTGCTGCTTTAAACAGTGTCACATTCTCAGATAAACATTTTTTCTTCTTTAGGTTAATTCTAGTTTTTATTATAAAGAGAATAAAAATAATAAAAATATGAGAAACAATACAGAACTTCAAAGTACAAGATGATAGGAATTCAACAATGGTTGTTGTATTGTATATTCTTGTCTTCAAAGTATTTGTTCAGATTGCCAGATATAATCATGCAAAATTGGTCAAAAAAATTAAGCACTGATTGTTCCTTTCAATGAACCAAGAGAAATTAGTAGTACAATTATCTTAGCTACTGTATGTGTGTGTGTGTGTGTGTGTGTGTTTCCTCCTCTGTTCTTTTCTCCTTTCCCTCATCCCAGTTGTTCTTCCTTTTATTCAGCATGTAAAACATAATTTGTGTGTGTGTGTGTGTGTGTGTGTGTGTGTGTCTAGATGTGCAGCCTCACATAGCTACTGTTTGCTCGTACGTACTTTGACCTCTAAACTACTCTATCCACCTGGTCACTTACCCAAGCACTTTGGTTGCTTACTGGCCACTGGTCAGCTTTTGTACTCTGCACATGATGAACGTGGGTTTAGTGGGCTCTGCCCCAACATGTCCTCAGACCTCACTCCTTCAGGTCATTCTGTGTTCCAAACTGACCTGAGCCAAGAAGGCTTCCAAAACCAGCTACGTCCCTTACTTCATCATTTTCCTCCTGTAACCTGTGTTATCTTTCATAGCATCTTCACCACCTGAAGACTTGTGCCTGTGAGTTTACTTCTACAGATGTACTCCCACTAAAATGTCCCACTATTTCAGAGCAGGGCCACTGCCACAGTATACCAGGAAGTGCACTAATTCATAGTAGGTGCTGTGTTTACACATTTGTATGCCTTGACTGAATAGTGAGAAAACGCAGGAAAGAGATATTTGAGCATAGATCCAAAATCAAATTACTTAGGATTTACTATTCATTCATAAAACACACTGCAGAAGCTGTGCTTTGAGAACACACAGGCAATGAAGTCCAATAGGAAGCTTCTTTTCTTTTCTTTTTTTTTTTTTTCTGGTCTTAGTTTTTGAGGCAGTGCTCCATTAGATAGTAGCTCATAATGGCCTTGAACTCATTTTATGGCCCTGACTGGCTTTGAACTCATAGAAATCTTCCTGCCTTAGCCTCCAGAGAGCTGGGATTGCAGGTGTGCACCACTATGCCTGGCCAGGAATCCTCTGAGTAATTCATTTTTTTTAAGAAAACTCTCAGACTATTCTTAACCTAAAAGAAAAATAGAAAAACAAAGTGAAATTTTACTTAAGAAACATTTGCTTACTACTTGTCTTATGCCTGGTGTCATGAGTGATATAAACAAGTGCAGACAGGATTTCTTCTTACAAGTACAGTGTGATCTTACACACTACTGTAATACATATTAATCTGCTAAAGTGAAAACCGTTCAAATGTCTTATTCCTGCATATAACAAAAATTAATGATCAATTACTTTGATTTATACTAAAAATGAAACACATCATGAATAATTCAAAGATAATATAGAAATATTTCTTTTTTAAAAAGCAACAAATCACCTCAAATACTAGTACCAGAAATAATCAGTGCTCTGAATAAACTACAGACAGAAGAGATGCTAAAAGAAATGCAACAAGGAAAGTAATCAATGTGGAAAAAATAGGATAATGGGTTGTAAAAATGAGAAATGCTAGCTTTGTTTGTTTTGTTTTGAGTTAACAGAAGATGAAAATAAAGCAAAACAGAGTGTCATCAATATTTTGTCATGGCTGAGACAAGCTACTTGACACTCACAAATTCCAGGAGGAAAGGTTTACTTTAGTTGACAGTGTGTAGAGGCTTTGGTCCCTAATCAGCTGGCTCCAAGGCAGGGCAGCATAGGGAGGGGCATGACAAGGAGAAGCAGTCCATGGCAGAACAGTCAAAAACCAGAAAGCATGAGGCCAGGAAGGTAGCTCAGTGGCATAAACACCCGCCTAGCAAGCACAAGGTCCCAAGTTCGATCTTTGGAACTAAAGACAAAGAAACCTGAAAACTCCAGAAAGCAGCCAGCTTCTTTTTCTCTTTTATTCCATTCAGGCTACAAACCTACTGGTTGGTGCCGCACACATTCCCCCCCCCCCATTATGCTGTCAGTGGACTAGTGAGTTATCATACACTCTAATTCCAGTTACCTGCAAAAGGGCCCCCAAAGCATGAGGCTTTTGGGAGAAAACATCTGGATATAAATCATAACAAGAAGGAACTGTTACTGTTCACAAAAATAGTTCATCATTATTCAGGATACTGATTTTTAAGAGTCTTTTTCTTGAGGCTTTCCTTTCCCATTTATGTATTTGGTACAGGGTCTTACTATAGCTCAGACTGGTAGTGACTCTCCTGTTTTGAGCCTTCCTAGCAGTGGGATTACTACACCCAAACTCGGTGGCTGGCTCAGCACACCCTGGGGGCAGAGCTGGCACAGGTTGTGTGATCAGGGGTGGAACCTTGGTCCCTGCACTTGCCAAAGCAGGCACTTAGTCCACTAAGCTAATTCACTGGTCATTATGAAAGAGTCTTTTAAGTAATAAATGGCACCATGAGAACCGTGGTGGGGGGTGTTTGGGTGTGTAGCTAGTTCAGTTGGGGACAGTGCTCTGAGATGAAAGGGCGGGAACAACCCTTTTTGTTGTTGCTATTTAGGTCAGCATTTATAATAATTGCCTTCAGTTTTGTGACTAAAGTTCTCTCGATTGTTATTTTCAGTCCCATTATTTTTCACACTGACATCCTAATGCTGCAATGCTTCACATACAGTTACCTGGGCTCTGGGATCTAGTATGTTCATTTCCCAAGGAAGCCTCAGGACTTTTTCAAAATTTGTGGGCTGTCTTTTCACTCTTTTGACAATTTCTTTTGATGTGCAGAAACTCCTCAAGAAGAGTTGATCCCAGTAGTTGATTCTTTCAAGTGCTTCCGTGCAAATATATGTTTGTTCATGAACTCTTTACCTACCCCTATGTCTTCAAGAGTTCCTCCTACTTTCTGTTCCAGGAGATTCAGTGTTTCTATTTTAATGCTTAGATCTTTAATCCATTTAGACTTTAACTTAGTGTATGGTGATAGAGCTGGGTCAAGTTTTAGTTTTTTGCATGTAGAAAGCCAAGTTTTCCAGCACCATTTGTTAAAGAGGCTATATTTGTTCCAGTGAGTATGTTTGGCTCTTTTGTTGAAGATCAGATGGCTGAGTGTGATCATAGATGCTTCTGCATCTTCTAATCTATTCCATTGATCCTCAGGTCTATTTTGTTGCCAATACCATGTTGATTTTATCACAGTGGCTTTGTAGTATAATTTCAAGTCAGGAATTGTGATACCTCCTGCCTTGTCTTTATTGGCCAAGATTGCCTTTGCTATTCTAGGTCGCTTGTGGTTCCAAATAAATTTTCATTTTCTCTAGGTCTGGGAGGTATGTTGGTGGCAGTTTGATAGGGATTGCATTAAATCTGTACAGCAATTTTGGGAGTATGGCCATCTTCACGATCTTGGTTCTTCCTATCCAAGAGCATGGAATATCTTTCAATTTTCAAGACTGATGTTTCCAGATTTCCACAAATGACCATGCCTGTTCCTTTGAAATTGCAATTACATCTATGATGGGCCAATACTTTTTCTATACAGTAAATCCTATTGTAGGAAGCAAGAGGGCAACTTGATATTTTCTTTCAACTTTCTTCATTTTTACTAATTTCAAATAGGTTTTATTTTTTATAATTTTATTGAGAAACAAATAATAATAAGACACTTTCAAAACTGATTAGGAGGACAGTTTCAATAATAAATACATTGCTTGTTGTTGTCTTAGTGGTTATTCATTGTACAAGATGCAGACATGATATCCTGTCCACAAACACTATTAGAATAAACCTTTTTATTCACTGAATTAAGAGAGTATAGCTGTGTATCTATCCTAACTATTCTGAGTATACAAATACAAAATGGTCATTCATTTATATCTCTTTTTTTGTTTGGTTTTGTTGGAGAAGAGTATTCCATTGTCATTTAAATATTGTAGGCATATGAATTCAGCAAAATATTCCAATATAGTCCAGTAGTCCATAATAGTAGTGGATTATCCATAGGACTGGCAATGTCAGAAGTTGTAGACTTGAGCCTTTTACAGCTCAGCCTATTAATATGGATTTACTTTTTATACCTCATTTTTATTCTTTTCTGTTGGATGATTAAGACCAAGATAAAGCAGACCTATATAACAAGAAATGTGACTTTTGTATCTGATAAGGTCAGTCAAGTTGCCTCAGGTTTTATCCTAAAACCCTGTACTAAACTTTGTAGTTCCTTTGTCACTGTCAGTCATGTGCATGAGTCACGGCCATTGATGGACCAATTTGCTCTCTGTGGAAGCCTGAGAAAATACTTTTTCTCCATGTGACTCTCCTTAGACACACTCTACATCATTGATCACATCCTCTGTTGCCCCATAATCTCCTTGATCAGAAAGTTTGGGACACAACTGAGTTCCATGATGTTACAGTACAGGTTCTCCTATCTCTTGGGTCTTCACTGACCTTGAAAAGCTAGGGCCAAAATGTTGGTTGTCCTTGCAGCCCTTCCTTTTCTCTAACTTTTGGTCTGCAAACTTAGATTGTTAACCATCCAGGAGAGAAGCTTATTATCCTACAACATATGCACTTGGGTTTTACCTATCTGTCTGAATATCAAGCATCTTAGGCATAACAAAGTAAATGTATCAAGTATTCATCAAGTATTCATATGTTAAACTTTAAGTCCCTACAGAATATGAGGAAAAAAAATATTTTGAAAAATATGAATAAACAGTTACATATTTTTACACAGCAATTTAGAAATCTAACCATATACAGCATTATAGCAGGACAGCCCTGTGACATTTTTTGTCTCTTTTTTTCATTTATTACCCCTTTCTTTTTAAATAAACATTTACTTGAGAGACAATATGGCAATAATTGGTATGTCATGACAAGAAGTACATATTTAGAAGACCAGAATGACAGGTATTCCAAGTGTGACCCCACTAGTACACATTGCTCTCTTCATTGCAGTTGTTTAGTTCACAGGTATCAGCACATATAGTCAGTCAGGGTGAGAATCCTATCAATTAACTGCTAGTTTCAAAATGCTGCTGATGTTTCTCAAGATCATTGCCTTACCCATCTTGTGTATATAAATGTATGGGATTGCCCATGTCATGACTCCTAGCTTTTCTCCTTGCCCTCTCTTCATTGTCTACTCAAGTTCTTGCTTTCCTTTTAATTGTGTTGTACATTTCTATTTGTATTTCTCTTTTGAGTTATTATACTAAGGAGACTATATGATATTTACACATGTGGGTCTGGTTTGTTTCATTTATGAGTATATTTTTCAAGTGACATCCACTGAAATATAAATGCTTCAAGTTTATCATTCTTTATAGCTGAGTAATGCTCCATTGTATAAAAATCTCCATCTTTTTCATCCATTCCTCAGGTGATGAGCATCTAGGTTATTTCCAAGATTTGGCAATCACAAATTGTGCTGCTATAAAATAGATGCATATATATCACTATGATATGATGTTTTCAGTTCCTTCAGGAAAATTCCCAGCAGAAGGAAAGCTGGCTTTAATGGGATTGCCAGTCCTAGATTTTTAAGGAGTCTCCACACTGATTTCCATAATGGTTGTACCAGTCTACATTCCCACCAGTGGAGAAGGGTTCCTTTGTTCCCACAGCCTCTCTAACATTTGTTGTTGGTTGATTTCTTTATGATAGCCATTCTTTCTGGGTTGAGATGTTATTTAAGTGTTGTTTTAATTTGCATTTCACAGATGGCTAGTGAAGTGGAACATTTTTTTTCATATATTTATTTGCTTCTTTAAGTGTGTTCATCTCAGATGTGCATTTCTGGATTGGGTCTTTAAATTTAGGGGCTTAATGTTTTTTAGTTCTTTATAAATTCTGGAGAACAGACCTTTGTCTGAGTTCTCATTAGTTAAGATTTTTTTGAAATTTGAGTGTTGTATTTTCAATTTGTTGACAATTTCTTTTGACATGCAAAAACTTCTCAAGAACAGTGGCTCATAGTTGTTAATTCTTTCAAGCTTTTCCCATGTGAATACATGTTTGTTCATGAACTCTTTGCCTACCCCTATGTCTTCAAGAGTTCCTCCTACTTTCTCTTCCAGGAGATTGAGTGTGTCTGTTTCAATTTTTAGATCTTCAATCCATTTTGACTTTAGCTTAGTGCATGGTGATAGACCTGGGTCAAGTTTTAGTTTTTGGCATGTAGAAAGCCAGTTTTTCCAGCACCATTTGTTAAAGAGGCTATCTTTCTTTCAGTGAGCATGTGTGGCCCCTTTGTCAAAGATAAGGTGGCTGAGTGTGTTCATAGAGGCTTCTGCATGTTCTAATATATTCCATTGTTCCTCAGGTCTATTTTGTTGCAGATACCATGTTGATTTTATCACAGTAGCTTTGTAGTATAATTTCAAGTCAGGAATTGTAATGTCTTGTCTTTGTCAGGCAGGATTGCCATTTCCCATGCCAAATAAACTTTAGGAATGATTTCTATAGGTCTGGGAGGTATGTTGTTGGTAGTTTGATAGGGACTGCATTAAATTGGTAGAGCAATTTTGGGAGTATGGCCATCTTCTCAATGTTAGTTCTTCCTATCCAGGAGCATGGAATATCTTTCCATTTTCTGAGATCCTCTATGATCTTTTATTTCAGAGTACTGTAATTTTCCTTGAAAAGATCTTTGACTTCTTTAGTTAGATTAATTCCAAGGTATTTCATTTTCTATGGTGTTATTGTAAAAGGTATTATTTCTTTAATTTCCTTCTCAGTGTGTTTGTTAGTTGTATAGAGAAATGCTACTGACTTTTGGGTATTGACTTTGTATCCTGCTATGTTACTTAATTTGTGTATCAATTCTAGTATCTTCTTGGTGGAGCTGTTTGGGTCTTCCAAGTAAAGTATCATATCATCTGCAAATAATGATAATTTAACTTCTTCTTTCCCTGTTCTTATTCCTTTCATTTCTCTCTCTTGTCTAATGGCTCTAGCTAATGATTACAGAACTATATTGAATAGGAAGGGTGTTAGAGGACATCCTTGTCTTGTACTAGACCTGAGAGCAACAGATTTCAATTTTTCCCCATTTCGAATTATATTAGCTGTTGGATTGTCATAGATGGCTCTTATTAAATTGAAGCCGAAGCCATCTATTCCAATTTTCTGTAGGACTTTGAACATGAATGACTGTTGGACTTTATGAAATGCCTTTTCTCCATGAATTGAAATGATCATGTGTTTTTTTAGATTTGACTCTTGACATAGTGTATTACATTTATAGATTTGCATATATTAAACCATCCTTGCATCTCTAGGATGAATCCTACCAGGTCATGGTATATAATCTTCTTAATGATTTGTTGTATTCTATTTGCTAAGGTTTTATTGAGGATTTTTGCATCTATGTTTAGGCTTTCTTTTTTGAATAGTTTCAAGTACATGGTTGAGCAGAAAATTTTGAGAGTTTCCATATACTCACCTGTCCCTTAACATTCATGGCCCCTCCTACAATTAAAATATTCTCACTACATTAACACAACATTTTCATTCAAAGTCCACAGTTTACATTAAGATTCATCCATGGTTAGTTAACATTCCATGGAATTTGGCAAATATATAATGACCTGTGTCCATCATGGTGGAGCTGTACATAGTTTCATTGCCCTTAAGGTAGTCTGAGTTTTGTCTTTCTTTCTGCTCTGACCCCAACCCTTGGAAATCATTGACTTATTTGCTGTCTCCATAGTTTTGTCTTTTATTGGATATCGTTTAGTTGGAGTAATCCAAACAAAAGACTGTTTTATGTTGACTTCTTTCACCGAGTAATTTAAACATGGGTCTTTTCCCATGTCTTTTTATGTTTGATAATCCATTCTTTTATCACTAAATAATATATTTATTACTTTTCAAAACTATAAAACAGCAGAAGAATCTTAATGTTATTGTTTTATATATTTTTTCTTGGAGTAAGGCAAGACTTCCAAATGTGACTGCTTATTATTCTGACTCTTTAATATTTGATAACATTATGTATTATCATAGAAACATATTAAACTACTATCAACTTTTTACTTTACTAAAGATCAGAAGTTTTTCAGGTTAGTTGCATCTGTCAGTATCCCTCTCTGCTTATCTACTCCCTGTCCACTTTACAGAGTTAAAAACTGTGTTAAATACCCCCCCTTTGTCTTCCACAGTTTTATCTATAAGTATATCGCTCTCAACTATATACTGGTCTATTTTTGTATTTCTGCAAGTTATGAAATAAATTCATAGTATACATAGTCTTCTGGAAATGTTTTTCTCCCCATTTATCACTGTGCTTTTAAGATTCAGGCATCTTGTTGCAAAGTATTCCCTTGTGTGACAGTGACCCAATCCATTCTCCTACAGATAGATAGGTACCTGGGTTATTTATTTGATCCTACTACAAACAGTGCTCCCATGAACAATCTGTCCTTAAATTTGTTTCCTTTTTTTAATACACATTCTGACTTTACATCCATCTTGGAGAGCAGGTGCTCATACCTAAGACAGATCAGTTCTTTTTGAATCCACCCTTTTCCTCCCTCCTGCCTCCTCCATCTCTAGATCTCTTTCCCCATTTTCCTTCCAATTTGTAGTAATGTTTTTAGCTCATGTATCTGACATAAAATGCTTCCAGCCACTGCGTGCAGTAGTACTGCTCTCTGCCGCAGCCTTCCTCACTTCCCTCGCTCTTCCCCTCACCCTTCCAGGTCTGTCTCCTGGACTTCATCCCATTTGCAAAATATCTACCTCCCTGTTTCCTTCTATTTCTCTTTTCTGAAATGCTTTTTCTGTACTTTACCTTATTCAAAACAGAGATTCAATCTGATATTTAAGCTCATGAGTCTGATTTATTTCACTCAATATTATATTTTACAGGGGCCAGCAAGATAGCTCAGTTGTCTAAAGTGTCTGCTTAGGCAAATTTAGATAGGCACAGGTTCAGCTTGATGCCCGGCACCATATGCCATGCCACCCCTGCCTTCAGAGCAGGCTGAGATGGGCTCCCCACTCCCCAAAATTTGTATTTTCCAGATGCATCCATTTTCCTACAAATGTCTCAAATGTATCCTTCTTTTGAGCTGAATAGTATTCCTTTACTGTACATATTGCATTTTGAAATGATTTATTATTTAAAAATCATGATGCATAAAGGCAAGGGTTTCTCAGGGGGAGCAAATGCCAATTTGTTCCATAGAATTCTTACTACTTTAAATTTCCACTGACAGTAAGTTATACACAGCATGTAAAATTTAACCATATTCTTGCCAACATTTGTATTTTCAGACTTCTCTATGGCAGTGTAGTAGTTAGAAAATAACATTTCCTTGTGGTGTTAGCTTGAATTTTTCTGATTACTAATATATTTACTGGCTACACCTATTTCCTTTTCTAGAAATATCTGCTCAGGTTGTTGATTCATTCGCTCACTCTTCTATTTAGGTGTTTTTGTTTTTCTTTTTAATGTGTAGGTCTTTTTATATATGGATTATACTGGTTCCAGCTCTGTCCTCCCTTTTTATGCTTGCTTCCCCTTTTCACTCCTTTTGTAAATGTTTGAAAGTTCTTGATTTTAATATAAAGGCAAATGTATCGGTCTTTTCCCCTTCTCTTCACATCTAGTTTCAAGGAGGTGCTGGGTGTTCCTGTCCACCCTGATCCGTCTGCTGCAACCCTCATTCTGATGGTGTGAGGTGGGAGACTTGGGAGTGGTGGGCCATGCAGCAGAGTGCTCCTGGGCCTCAGTACTGTGCCTCTTCATGAAAGAGCCTAGGAGAGATGACAGGCCTCTGCACACACAAAGAGCAAAGAGAACCGGGACAGCAGAAGACGAGCCTTCCCAGGACTGTTCTTGGTCTTGGTCCTGCCAGCCTCCATAAGGGTAAGAAATAAAGATCCCATTTTGTAGGTTACCAGCCATAGAGTATTTTATTATCGCAGCCTCAGTGGGTTAAGGCAGCTCCTTAAGAATGTTTCGTCTTATTCCAAAAAGATAAAAAATGTTTTTCTATATTTTCTTCTAAATGTTTTGAAGTTTGTATTTCATACCCAAACTTTTATTCTACATTGAAACAGTCAATGAAAAAAACACATTTTTCCCCACTTTAGATAGCCAGTAGTCTTAGAAAAACTTACAAAACAGTGTCTTTGTAATGTACCAATTATTGTTAAATGTGTGTTTGTTTGGGCTTCTTCCTATAATTATACAACCCTGCTATTATTAAACCTTTGTAATAATGGTGATGTGGAGTGGAGTAAAACCCTTAATTATGGTCTAGTTTTGGTTTTTTTACACTATATTTTAGAAACAATTATTAGCTGTCTTTTTAAAAAGTCTATTGATTTTTTTTTTTGCTGCAATAGTAGAGTCTACACATGCCGATATAATCAAAATCTTTATGATTAGTTCTTGCTATGTACCTGATAAACTGTATAAATTAAATCTTTATATCTTTGTATACAGTTTTGCAATTGCTTCAGAGAGATTCTGTATAATTTTAAAATTTATTCTCAAAGACCTTATTGTTTTCACTAATGCTACAAATGTCATATATCTTATAAAATAACAAAATTTTCTCTTAATCCATTGATCAGAGGCATCTGCTCTAATAGTACTTGTATATAGAGTATCATGTATGCACCTTGCACAACAAAAAGCCGCTACAAAAACATTGTGCAATGTAGAAATTGTTGAATGTGCCCTACTAATTCGATTTAAAACTGTATCATTGCTACATGTTCTTCAATAAAAATAAATAAAGTTTTGCTATTTAAAAATATCATTGGTGTTATATATACCCGTTTCCTCTCTATTTTCTTATTTTCTCTAATAAATAATGTAAATCATCAACCTGAAAATGAGCATTCAATTACTGTTTTTCTACCCCTCATGCTTTCTTTCTTTTTGTCTTGTTGAACTGCAAAACGTCTTTGAAAATACTGAGTATATTCAGTGGTACCGAGTACTTTTTTAACTTTAATTTGAAAAGGAAATATTTCCAATATTTCATTTTGATGAAGTTTGCTCTAGGTATTTTAAGCTAATGTTTATCAAGGTAAAAACGTTTTGTTCTACTCATAAATTATTTCTAGCATGACTTGGTTATTTTATCAAATAATTTTGCAGCTCATTCTGTATTGATGCATAATTTTCCTTCACTCATTCATTAATGTTGTTAATTACATACGCTTTTCCTAATATTAAGCCATTTAGTGTTTCTGCTATAGTTATATATTTAATATATCTTCTTTGTTTTCTTCTTCCTCTTTTTCTCCTCCCTCTCACTTTCCTCCTCCCTTTTCTGCTGCTCTTCATCTTTCTCCTTGCCCTTCTTTTTCATCTTTTCTTCCTGAAGCAGTGTCTCACTGTTTCACTACATAGTCCAGGCTGCTCTGGAAGCTGGGAGTCTGCATCCTAAGCCTCCAGGAGCCAGGATTGCTGGCATGTGCTAGCACACCCAGCTCTGGTACCTTCTTTATATGCATCAGATTTTACACAGATATTTTGTTTAGATGCCACATCTCTGTTCATGAAGCAGATAGTGTCAGCCCATCGGTCTGTGCTTGGCAGTTAGTATGTATTGCATATTGACTGTAGGATTTGCATGATGACAAATACTTCATAGACACGTGGCAGCTATTTTGGTATTGATAGTGAAAGTAATGGGGTTAAAAATGTGTCTTTATATAGAAATGCTTCCCCTTTAGGATCATGGTATGGAAGTGAAGAGAAGACCTGGTCTCATCATAGAGCTTACTACAGCTGAGGTAAGTAAAGCAAGTCCCTATATTTTCAGATACCTACATCTCCAATGGCGAATAAAAACATTTTAAATGAAAAAAAGTACTTCTAAAATATTAGCATGAAAATTATTTTGGGGAATAGATGCCCTTGTTCACAGAGTGCAATTTCCAGACTTCAAATAGAATACGCTGTCTCCCAAGACTATATTTCACCAAAAATCCCTACCATCACAGTGGAAATTCAAAGGGACAAGATAACTGACACTTCCCTCAATTCAGCACGTCACTTGTTACTATGACAATTAGCCTCAGTGTCCTCTCATATTCCCAGCTTTTCTCCTAGCCTCAAATATCAGAATTTATACTGTTTTTCAAACTGATTTTGTATAGGGGCTACAATAAAAAAAATCATCTTATTTTAAAGCTTAGCTTATAACATTTCTATTATACTGCATTTTTCATCTCTTTGTGATTTAATCATTTCAAAACTTGATTTATCTTATCTGTCAGCTTTTGTAATACATCATGGCATTCTTTTGATGTATTTTCATGTGCCAAAAATTATCAAAATCAAGAATGCTATAAAAATGTAAGGAAGCTCCAGATGGATAAACAATCCAAAAACATAAGCTAGAAAAATAAATGCACCTCTACAGACTGCAAGTTAATATTGATTGGGAACTCAGATATTTCTTTATAGGTAACAATAACCCTGAAATTAATAGCAAGAAAAATCAAAAGGACAAATGGGCCATGTAATTTTCTCTCTGACAAAAGGAGAAGATCTCTTACATTATCATTCTCTCAACATATTATTTTTATCCTTCATCTTAGATGAGAATTACAGAGGCTAACAAGTGAACAGCCTTTTCATGATAAGAATGGAGAGGAACCCTGCAGCCGGAGTGCATCTCAGGCTGTTACTTTGACAAAATAGCTTAACCGTGGAGATCCAACCAAACGTGGGGTGCAGTGAAGTTGTTTAAATTTTAGCTGTGAAACAAAGATTAAGAAACAAAAACAAAGCCTTAAACATAATGCAATAGAGAGGTTGATCCTGTTCATTTCTGAGATCCACCATAGGGAGAGGCATACTGCACAGTAGTGTTTGTTCTGAATGATTGTCACAGACAATGCTATTTCCAAGAGTCTTGTACTAGATATATCTAAGGATGTGATTAACTATACAGCAATTCTAATTCTTGATGGTGATAATCCACATTTTTGTCATTGATATGTTTTGTTATTTATCCAACAAATTTGTTTCTAACTGACCCTAAGGAGTGATAATGAAGTTATTCTAACAGGATTAAAAGTATAGGCAAATATGGGGTTGAGGAGATAGCTTGGCCATCTAAGTGCTTGCCTGGCAAGCACAAGGACCCAGGTTCAATCCCTGTTACTGCATGCCCTGCTCTGAGTTGGCCACCAAAACCTGATGTGGTGGCAAATGCCTGTAATCCCAGCACATGGGTGGCTGAGAGAGGCAGATCACTGAGTCTGAGCTGCATAGTGAGACCTTGCGCCAAATATGTAAATAAATAATTTTTTTTTAAATTGCATGTAAATAAAAATATACACATACAGTTTTTTTTAGTACTCAAAATACTTTGAGGCAATCAGGGTAAAGCTCCCCCATTCATTTTATAAAATCAACTAATGTGAAAATAAGTTCTTGAACTTCCCACTCCTTTTGAATATCTTTAGGGTGTTAATAAACCTTTACAAGGGGCCAGGGAGATGGCTCAGTGGAATAAGCATTTCCCTGGCAAGTGCAAGGGCCTGAGTTCAATCCCTGATTCCGCCAAAACAGATAAATAAATAAATAAATAAACAAACAAACAAAATAAACCTTTATGAATAGCCTGTGACACTTAACACTGAGACATACTTTCAAAGGCATCTGCACACTTAAATTAATATTGGCTTTCTGCAGAAGCACAGAATTTTAAGTGGGACTCCATTGGTTCGTCTGGTGGCCTGTACAATTCTTTTGGATTTTAATGAAATATTAGAGCTGATAAACCAGTGAAAAGCACTGACCTAGCAAGCATATTGAGAAATCTACCTTTAGATCTCTGGTTAGTAGTATAGCCATAACCATTAATGGTTTTTCCATCAATATTTTAGTGGAAGCCACCGAATGCATTACAAAGACCAGAAAAAGGCAGCTATCCACACTCTTGATGGCATGATAATAGGTAAGCCATTGTCACCTAACAGTTGTTACCTAATGCTATTCCTAGGCAAATGGAGGACTATGGAAGAAGGAATTCCTACATTGAAAGAGTTAAAATCTGAAGTTACCGAATTATCTCCATGTAAATTCCATTTGTTTTCCCCTAATCAGACAAAATGGAGTTTAAAATCGAGTTAAATTTTTATTTTATATTTTATTTTATTTTAGAGTTAAATTTTTAGGTAAATATGGGGTTGAGGAGATAGCTTGGGAGTCTAAGTGCTTGCCTGGCAAGCACAAGGACCCAAAATATAAAGAACATTATTTTCTTTCCTATACATGAAAAGCAAGAATATTCAATGCTTCCTCATAGTTTGCGCTTATGTGTTAGTTATCAACTGCTTCATAAAATGTTATTCCCTAAAGCATCAGCATAAAAAAATTAGAAATATTTGTTTTATAATGCTTCTGTTGATTATGATTCCAGAGTAGTTTGAATGGGTGGCTCTAAGTCAGGGTCTCTTCTGATGTTGCTGTTATAATGATTGCTACTGGCTGGGGAGATAGTTCAGAGGCATAAGTGCCTGCGTGGCAAGCACAGGGTCCCAGGTTTGATCCCCAGTGCTGCATGCAGTACTGCTCCAGAACCCTGGGTGCACCATGCCAACCCAGAATCAGGTGTGATAGCACATGCTTGTAATGCCTGCACTAGGGAGGATCAGACAGGAGGATTACTATGAGTCTGAGCTGTGTAGCAAGACCTTATATCAAATAAAACAAAACTAAAAATGATGATTAATATAACATGTGCCTAAAGGATTGAACGAGTGTAAGCTGTCAGATTCTAAGACGGCGCACCTAGTGCTTGGCAAAGCTGACAGCTGTGGGTAAGAGGCACAGTTTTCCACCACATCTACATTACGGAACCTCACACAGTGTCCTTGGAACATGATGGCTGGCTTCTTCCTGTGCAAACAATTCAAAACAGCACAAGAAGAAGCTATACGTCCTTTAATTTCTGGCCTCAGAAGTCACACAAGCAGTTCCTCAGAATCATACGTCCTACAGCTGGTGAATCCTACCTAATGTCAGAGGCCAGTATCCCTGGGAATGCCCTAAAGATTGCAAAGAAAAACTCTGTTATCTTCAGGTATTTCAGAAGTTACCATATACACACAAATAATATTTCAAAGAATGCATGCTCAGTATAGCTAGCTGAACAGGCTGAGAATTATGTGGTATTATTTTATTCTGGGGACAAGATCATCTGACAAAAAATAATGAGACTTTCAGTGGCACACAGCTCTTTTATTCCACTACAAAGCATGGCACCAATGTCATTTTAGCAGCTTTTACACAATACTAAAACAGCGTCCTCGCTGAAAGTCACATGGTCTGCTACAGAGGAGGAAGTCTTTAGCTGAAGTTATTTTGTACATGGGTACTGTTTTGTTTATATTTTGTTGTTAACACAAACAAAAGCCAACAGATTAAAAAGAAGGGAAATGTATGAGTGAAAGCTATAGCTGCAACTGGTTGGCAATACCACGAAATAATATGTCTTCCTTGCACAAGCAAGATAAAAGGTAAAAAGAAAGTAAGGACAAAGACAAAGACAAAGATTCGCTTCTAACAGGGAAGTCCAGCTCAGTCCCTCAGTTTCAAAAATGAGGAAATGAAAGCAAAAGGAGCTCTACTTACTTACACAGAAACACCAGTAAATTGACCAGGGATCTTGTACACTTAAGAT
>PVKA01029209.1:0-28536 GCA_004027165.1 Ctenomys sociabilis | reverse complement strand
TAAAAACTGAGAACATGTTAACCTGTTTTACATTCAGAGTCTTAAGATAGTTAGATAAATAGAGATAGATAGAGATATCAAAGATCATCAAATAAATTTAACTAATTCTGTACAAAATAAATTTGCATATAAAATGGTCAGCAAGTACATATTATCAGAATTATGCCAAAATTTTAATGACAACATGTAAATATTCAAGCTAATATAATGTAATAATAACTTACTGGGATCATTCAGAATATTTCCTATGATGTATAAAGCTTCTATTTTCTATCACTTGAAGAAATTGTTAGAGTTTCCTAGATTAAAAGAAGTCTAAAACAAGAAATCACAGATAAAGCCTACTGTGAACTGATGTAGACTTTAGACACACCATTCAGGTGTTTATTTTGAAAAGGAAGCTGGATTAAAATTACAGATTAATTACACTACAGTGCACAGTCATTTTCTGCTTGTGCTTTCAATTTAAAGCAAGGCCAAGTACAGATTACGTTCTTGAGATTCAGTCATCAAAAATGAGACAAATGATCAGGATTTCCTTAGTAAAATGTACCTTCTTGGACATCCTTTAAAAATTAATGTAGAGACGAACAGGACAAAGGAGTTAAAACAAGTGTATCACACTTAAAGTTAAATACCATACATTGACACCCAAAACATACAGGCTGTGTAAAGAAGAAATGTAGATTTAATTTAATTCAGATTTCATTAAACATGTTTCTAAAAACATTAAATATTTATTGAATTCAGAAGCAGAGGAGATTTTTTAAAAAAGAGATAAAGTGTTTTTAATCCTTAATTAGATCCTAGAGTTCCCTTCTAATTTCTTCCTACCCAATACCATTTTTTATTAATTTTATTAAGAAACAAATAGCAATGAGACAGTTTCAAAACCGATTAGTAGGGTACTTTCAATAGTTAATACATTCCATATTATTGTGTTCATAGTGGTTATTCATAGTACAAGATGCAGATATGATATCCTGTCCAAACACTATTAGCACATATTTTTCTTCTTATTGAAGTAAGACAAAGTAGCTGTATATCTATCCTATTTTGCATATACAGTTACAAGATGATCCTTCTCTTGTATCTCCTTTCTTGTTTAGTTTTGTCAGAGATGGGCCAATACCATTTTTTTAAGGAGGAATTTTTCCTTTTGGGTGGTCAGCAGGCAGGACAGGTTTACAAACACACTTCAGGTCTTCTCTGTATTTCTGTTTCAGAAGCGTGACATGGATTTTTACTTACAGAGTACAGTGATGATCAGTTCTAGTAATATCAGGATTAGAAACTGCTTAGAGGAGAGAGGGGAAGAAAACGAGCAGAAGAAAGCTATGCCATGAACAACAACCTAGCAACTTCGATACTTGTGAATATTATGTTCTTGAACATGAACTAAGATGAATAGAATCAATGACAATGAAAGAGAAGAAAGGGGACTTGGGGAGACAGAAGACAAGGAGGCAAGAGGAAGCAGAGAGTGACTTAAAAGAGAAAAACACTACATTATGCAACGCATGCACATTCCCACGTAACTGTAATTTGCTTGCATTACAAACGCGTGCTAATAAAAAAGAAAAAATGCCAAATTGAATGAGAATTATTTGTCAATGAAGTTTAGATGAGAATTGGTAGATTCTGAAACTTTCTGCACGTTCTGGTGGGTTCTTACCATGGGTAACCACACAGACTTTGGGCAAGTTATCTTTTAGATTGTGTTCACAGTCTCAAATTGCAAATTTGCTACTTCAACATTACAGGCTTATTTTGAAGATTAATGGACTCACTTGTGGGAGCCACCTGGAAATGATTTGGCACCCAGGAATGAGCAGCACATTACTGAGGGTTTTAGCAACAATGATGGCTCTTACGCCATTTGTCTTAGAGATGAAGATTTCGTTAATCCAAGTCTTAAACTCAGTTCTGTCTGCCTCAGCACAGGAAGCTCACAGAAGCTCCTTGTGAAACTGGAAGTGGTTATCAAAGAAATAACATAAAGGGAAAGAATATGGTCTAATTTTAAAATGTGCATGGTTGATGATATATTTAAATACTATTGCATCCTTACACATAGTATGCAGTTCTGAGGTTGTATGCTTAGCTCTTATCATCCCAAGGACAAAAATTAGGTCATTTAACCATCATTTATACACAAAATCAGACTGAAACTTCCTGTAGAATCTAGGGATACATGGTGGATGCATGAATGAATGAATTAAATGAGTCCAAAATTAATGAATAATTTAAAAAGTGACTTTATGCTGTTTATCAAGTAGCTTTTATTGTCATAGCAAAGACATAAATTACACCATTGTGCAAAACATTTGTCCCAGAGAGATTACGCTGTCTTTTATATTCATTTTGATGATTAAATCAACTTTTTCCCTTCATGACAATATCAGGAATGACTCCATAGTCAGTTGAGAACAGTTCAGTATTATTTTTCTGCTAACAGTTTCACATTTCCTCTAGCAAATGACTTCAAATTTCATAATTAAAAATTTGATATCAATAAATGTAATATATTTATGTATTGCATGATAATTTCTGTGTAAACTACAGTCTTTCAATGAAATCATTAGTGCATTTGCAGTTGGATACTTCTAGTAATATAAGTGATACTGTCTATTACAATGCTATTAAATACAGTTTGCTTAACCACATAAACTTGCTTACTATGTGTTTAACAGTTTTTGGTTTAGCAGATATACAAAAATTTGGAAACGTGTGCTGAGATAAATCCAGTTTTAAATCTATTTAAATACATTCTTAAGTAATTCATCCTTAAATATGTACTTAAAGATAATTTAGCTTCCGTTTTTCACAGAAATAATTTAGTTAAATTTCTAGTTCCTTTTGATAAATATAACCAATAATATTGGAAACAAATGTAGCCACTGAAAGAGCTCTAAGCCATCTTTGTCCAGTAGTGTAGCTTTATACTTGCAGTCTGGATTTAGTATGTTGCATTTAATAAGGCTGGGGAGTAGCACATTTGATTCCCCCTTCAGCATTTGAAATAAATATTCTATGCATTATTCCAATGTTACACACAGAAAGAAAAGGTAATTTGAAACACGCTCCAGATATTACTTCTGAGCAATATGCTAAACAAAATGGACGTCAGTGAAGATGTGATCAACATACACAGTGTGTGTTTAAATGAAAATCTATGCAGTAAAAGGTACTTTGCCTTTCATTTTCTGCATATTCTTCATTTGCTTAAAACACACTTATCCCATCATTTTTGTCACCTTCTGGAGTGGCCCTGAAATTCTTTTATGTGAGTACCTTTGGTTTTGCTGTTGGGGGTGCATCAGTTTAAAACTTTAACAATATGGAGTCATTTTTTTCTCTAGAGATGTCAAAACACTTCTCAGTGCCAGGCCTGGTGAACAAAGTGAATGTAATTCTTTCATGAACCTCTCCCTTTTGTTTAATGTACTCCACAACAGTATTAATTGTATTTTCTTTCCTCTTCCTTTTTTTTCCTTATCTGGACTCGAACTCAAGACCTTATGCTTGCCTGGCAGGCACTGTACCATCACTGAGCTATAACCCCAACCCTCACCATAGTTTGCATCATACCTTGAAAGGAAACACAAGGAGACTTTAGAATTGCTGCAGAAAATGACAAGAATGATAAAATAATCATATTTGAATCAAGGAAGGATTTTTACAGGGACTAATTGGAAATGTCTTTTACTGTAATTGTTTTTCTGAATACACTGTTATTTTTGGTTCAGAAGAAGCAATTTAGCAATGTATAAGAATGAGAAAAAGGAAAGTTTCATTTTTTTTTTTTTATTTAGTCAGAGTATGAAAGGCTCAGATTTCAGATACAATGTACTCATGTGCTGAACTCTGAGTAAAGTACCTGGTCAACAAACTGTTGTTTGGGGAAAACTATGAGGAGAAAATCAAAATGAAATTCATGATCTATACACAAATAAGCCAGAAACACCAATAAGTCTGGAACCGTAGATTTAACGCATCTAAGACACAGGAAACAGCATGAAAAGAAATTGTTTATAATAGACATGTGCAACTCCATGTCCACTTGCAAAGGAACTCTGAAACCAGAAAATGATTTCCTTTTGGGTTGACAGACTATAGGTACAGGTAATGTATTTTCATACTTCTTCTTGCAAAAGGGGAGAGTCAGACCTCAGATCTTTTTCTGTCTTGTTATGTGCTGATACTTCCACATAAACATATATTTCACAAATGCTACCAAGTACTTCAGGACCTTATTCATTATAAATTATTGGGCAAAACAATTTCATGAATTTAGTGTTTTCATTTAAGTTCAAGTTAATAGGTAATGAGTGACCAATAGTTAGTACACAATAAAGTATGAAAGAACCTAAGTTACTTAGGCAAGAACCAAAATAATGGAGGGATGGCACCAGTAATTTCCACTGATATTCCTGTGTGGGTGCTGCATTTCTTCTAGACACTTGGCTTCAACGATTTCTCAGTGTTAAAAATATAAACGCAAGAAAACCATGCCTCACTTATTGAGTTTCATTGAATTTGAGTAATTCAACCTTACAGTCATCCATTGCTGTAGCAGTATAAGCTTAATGATAATGGTGTCTCGCCCAAGATCAATGCGGCCCAAATCCTTCATCAGCCACTCATTTTTTGTTCCTCTAAAGTTCTTTACATTTGAGGCATTCTCTGTCTTTTTACTGTAGGGTGCTGAAAATGGACAGCTTCAAATGACAGCAGAAATCCCTATTCCATGCAGTAGACACTCAGCAGCTTAGTTATTTGTGTTGTCATTTATCACCTAGAGCAACTAAATTTTTTTTATAATATTTTCCTTCCTCATGTGTTACTCAATGATCCCTTGATCTCTTGGCACATTGTAGCTGGAAATTTACACTTATACTTCAAAGGAACAGGAAACATTACAGGCTAGTTGTGAAAAAATTGCAGCATAGAAAGCGATACTTAAATACTTAAAATAATTAATAATTCTATAGCCCAGAGAAATAAAAGAGGCCTTCAAGCACATGCTTCCAATTGAATTATATCCTCTATGGAGAGTTTTTAAATAGATGGAACCTTTGAATTCCTATTATTCTGGGGAGACATAAAACCATCATGAACTATCAGTGTGAAAACTGTAATATAAATAACAAACCACAGAACCCGCAGCCAAGGATCACACCAAGAATAAAGCACCAATAGCTAAGTTGAATGGAATTGTAAAACATATGTTTATTTCTTGAACACATAAAATAGTCATTTTGGTTTAAAACTTATTTACTTTAAAAATTTTCAAAAGTTGCACTCTTAGAGGGAGAAGGGTTAAATGTTGGGAAAGGGATTATCATGCTTGAAGAGAGTAATTTGAAGCACCTGCAACATAAATAAATAAGAGGCAGAGATGAGGATCAACAAAAGAAGTGATTTTTCTAGCCTCCAATAGACATGGTGACTGAAATTCAGGCCCTGGAGTACTTCCCTATTTTCTGAAACATTTCGTGTATCACTTTTAAGACTCCTCTGAAACAGTAGAAGAAATTTTGAGAAAAGTAAGGACAGCTCACATGATCACAAGATAGACAATAACTATATTAGTTAAACATAGAGCAAAATGATATGTGACCTTTTGTGCCATACCAAAAAATTTCATTCATAGATTAACTTCTGCTCCACTGCTGTGTAGAAATCATTAGTAAGATAACAATGTAAGTCAATCAGCTAGTTATACTGTTGGTAGAAAATTGTCGTTAATATTTTATGTGATAAAAACTTGTAAACTTCTCTGATAAAACAAAAGCAGCTGATGAGATAGCTCAGTGGACTAAGCGCCTGCTTTGGCAAGCTCAGGGACCAGGGTGGATCTCTGGTTCCACATGCCATGCCATCCCTGTCCCCCGGGACTCACTCTGCCAGTGAGGAAGTCTGAGTCTGGGCATGGTGGTGCATGCCAGTAATCTCAGCGATGTGGGGGTTGAAAACAGGAGGATCACTATGAGTCTGAACTGCGTAGTGAGACCCTGTACCAAATACATAAATGAAAATAAAATGAAATGTAATATCTCCTTTATTTTTAATTCATTGGAAAGCTATCAAATTTTCTGTCTTTTCAAAAAATCAGTAATATAGTGAACATTTCAGAAAGTGTTTTTATAGTTATTTGAGATATATAAATTCAGTCTATTGATATTTCTCTAGTTTCTGATTAAGCATAGAAAATCCACACCTGTAATATGGTAGATCAGTAATTTAAGTGATAAGTCAAAGGAAAATAAACAAAAATAATACCTTATGGATGGTTTTAATTAATTGACAGCAGCTTTCCCTAGTAAAGAAAACAAGGTCATATTTTTTGTAGATTGACTACAATTCAAACAAATATTATTGTGCTATCATTATATCTCATTCAAAAGAATGCATGCTTTAAATGCACTTAATGTATTAATGTGAATGTCTTATTTGACATTTTTAGGAAATACAGATAAATTCTTAGATCCAGCAAAAGGAACTTACTGTACCAAAATATTTCTTTTTTTCTAAACCTCTAAGTGATAAAGGAAGCAGTTGAAGATCATAAAAAGAATAGTCATAAAGGTGAGGTCCTAATTTACTTCCCAGTTTTATTTCAACTTAGTTCTTCATTGCTACAAGGCATAAAAGTTATTGAATTTTACTATATTCATCTCACACCGCTTCCCTATCAAACGGAATATCAGTGGAGCACCTCTGCTGCGCTCCCTACATGAAATTGTCCCTTTGTACGTCTCCTAATCGGCGGCGATGTGGCCAAGCATCTGGTGGTGACAAGCAGACGGCTTTGATTTATTGGTTAATATCACTGCTTGTTAGTGGATGGTTGAGCAGGAGACTAAAAGAGCATAAAATCAGAGAGAATAAATTATGAAGGCACCGAACTGTGCCATTATAAACCCTTCCTTGTCACAGCTGTGACATCTCATAGGAAATGGAGGATGACAGCAGCATTCATTCTTCAAAGGGCCAATACTTTCTACTTGTGATACTGACTATAAATAAATAAATAAAGCAAACAAACCACCTAAGCAAGTCGGAACTCGAACAGGATATTCCTCCCCTCAGTCGAGCGCTTGGGTTCTGGTTTCTTCCACTTGAAAGTAGAACAGAACAAAGCTGAGTTCGATTAGGGCGCTCAGTAGGAAAGCCCCAGGATATTAAGTACACCGGCCCTGTGAGCTAGAACCTGAAAAATCCAGGAGGTGGACTTATCCCACATTGCTTTTATCCTTTATTCGCCCTGGAAAGGTTATTTAAATTGGTTACACAAATCCTACTTTTGCGAGTCAATTTAGCCAATTCATTTATACTGCAAGTGTCTGCCCCAGAAAACGATATTCAGGTTCCCTAACTTCAGGTAGTATTTAAAAGCGTTCCATAACATTTAAACTGGGTTTTGAAGCCTAGTTAAATTTATTAAAGTCATTAAAACCTAATCTCAAGTAAGTATTCATTAAAAATGTATAACACTAAGAAAGTTGGAACGTACTAGAGGAAATATAGATATCAGTCATTTATTAGATTTTTGTCTTCTAAAGTGTTGCGATACTTCGAAAAGTTGTTTCTTTTGAAGATATAGTATACAAGATTCTTTATTGAAAATTTAGCATCTTCTACATTATTGATTTTAAGTGTGATAAGGAAAAGGGAGAGTAAGTGAGCTTGCATTCACACTTGCACAGATGTTATCAGCAGCGTGCTTTCTTTAATTCATTCTGAAGCCACAGAAGATAAATTCTGAGAAGGAATGGTGTTTTATGACAAGAATCATGACCATCAAACTTTCTGTCCTGGGAACCATAAACAAATGTGTGTGGGAAGAGGAATACAATGAAGGAAAATATTCAGTGGGAGGCCAGGCAATCCAGATTTTTGGGAACAACCTTTGCATGGACCTGTCTTCAATAAAATGTGGTGGGTCATTTAGTAAGGTATAGTCTGCCTTGGCTTAGAAATGGTTATTATTAATTACATACGCACATCTATGAATATTTATGATAAAAATGATCTGAGAAAGTCAAAGGAGGTTAAAAAAATGACATTGCACCAGTCAAGTGTAAAACCAGCACCTAAACATAAGCTTTTTATTCTTTTATATTTAGTTCCTGATCTTTGCTCAACATTTTCTATCACCCATCATGATAGAAGAAATTGTATTGGTTCTAGTTTTGAAGGTCATTAGCCTTACAACAAGAAAAAGTGACAATTTTATAGGAAATTTATTTCTCTTTTTAAGTTTAATCTTACTACATCACACCAAATTTCACTTGACACAAAGCAATTTTCTGAGCAAGACAGGAGGGGTGAAGGTGCAGTAAGTATTCAAAATATTGTCTGCATTTGTCTCAAAGGTAGTCCTTATATATATTCACCTCTGCTTTCTCTAGGTATAGCTTTGAGTTTGCTTCTGAGGAAGTCCAATATTTTATCAAAATATGTCAATATTTGTGTAACAAATCATATTTGCATGTATTTTTTAATTTATTTTTCATACACGTCTGGGAGACTTGGGTAGGTGTCTACATTCCATAATTAGGTTTAATATGGTCAGAGGGCACACAGGAATCAAATTTTTTTTTAATCTTTGTAAAAATACTTATCCTGGGCTGGGTTGACAGCTCAGTGGCATAAGGGCATGTCTGGCATGTGCAAGGTCCTGCGTTCAGTCCTCAGTACTGAAAAAAAAATATCCTTCACAACAGTTAAACTAAGGTAAAAGGCGATGCATTCATTCATTTTGAGTAAGAGACAAATATACGGTTAAATCCCAGGACTAGAAAGAGAGTGTGATTTGCTGTGTGAGCGTAACATCTCAAGTGGGAAGTGTATATCCTGCTGATTGGGAAAGAGCAGCTGCTCCTGTTGCAACCCCTCACATCTTGATCTAGGAAAATAGAAAAGGGCCGGGATTTCTTATCTGTATGCCATAGGTAAGGATTCCATTGTGTAGAAACAAGAAAGCTATCTATGCCAATGACATCTCAAGCCTCAGAGTTTTTGTATCGAAACAAAATAGCAGTAATGTAAGATTTTGAGGGTAGAAGTGTCCAAGCATGTCTCTTAAGCAAAGATTCTCTTGGCTATGAACTTGGTTTGCCATAATATTGGCTATGGGATATGCACTCAAGTACAAAAGGGATCTAAAAGACAAAAGGTTTTATGTGAAAAGCAAGTTTCTTCTCTAGTGATCTCACCAATAAGCAGGACATTCTTAACATTTTTCTTTGTAAGAGAGTAACATAATCATCTTCGATCAGAGTGTAGAAATTTCACTACATTAGTAATTTGCTTATTAAAGTTCAAGAAGTTATGTTTCTCTGAAGGTTAGTAATTATTGTTTTAATTCTAACTAAGACATTGTATAAAATAAGACCAGTTTTACAACTGTATGTAAATGTTCATTTTATCTATAGAATGGATAGTGTAGGATTATACCTGATTCTCCAAATAGTTAAATAGTAATCAATCTTTAACATTGTATTTTTATTTCCTAATTTTTGTCTTCCTTTTTAAGAATTAAATTACCTATTGACCTCATGCACATAGCTTTAGGATATATCCATGTTTCAATATAATTTACAGAATTCTTTGGCTTGCTGTTATATGTATACACGTGTAAAATATTGCAGGGTTAAAACAACAGTTTTGCATTTTCATCTGATAAAGGGACTAGATTTTAAAAAATGCATGTATCAATATCTGTAAACTGTATATATGAACATGATTTTAAATATATTTAAAATGTAAATGGGCAAGCTTTAAATATTACATATTCATAGTTGACACATATTACATATTCATATTTTCCTGCTCTTAGAATATGTATACTTGAGAAATTGTCATTATGTTCAGGGTTTATTACACTTTCTACTCAGAAAGCATCCAAAAGCCATGTTATCATTGTTCTAATAGTTCTTACCTATACAGTATTTAGCTAGTAACTTAAAGGGCTCAGAAACAAATTCAGGACTTTTAAATTTAAAAGTCCATGCTTGCAATTTTTTTAGAGCACACAATTTTTTTCTCCCAATAAATTTTATGATGCAGGATATTAAAAGAAGAATGTGTTATTATTCCAAAGAATCAATAATTTATCTTTAGAAAGAAGGATTACATGAATCAGAGTAAAGTTTGATGTTTTAAATTGAGTTTAGTTGCCCTGTCAAATTCCTAGCTATATTCAGGTACAGTATTACTTGTTTTCAAGTCCTGATTTTTCTTAGACATTTTATTTGGCTTTCGTGGGTAAAGGGAAAGTGCATATAAAAATTTTCTATATTGGATGTTATGAAATTTTTAGAGGAATATGTAAGTATTTGTCTCCTTTATGGAAAAGGGAAATAATAAATTTTAATTCAAAGAGCAAGTTCAATATTTTCTTATGTAAAAAGGTGGCATCAAAATGTATAACTTCTAGTGATTTAAACCTATGCATTGAAGTAAGTGAGTATAGCAACAGAATGAGCTTAACTTCTTTAGTTAGAGGAAGCTTTGCAATTAAAACATTACCTAGGTGAATTCTCAGAGGCTCAGCACTAGACCCTTCTTACACACTTGAGTGGGTACAAGTGCTGCCATGTGCAGCCATGTGTGGGGAAATCTGTCAGCACGAACAGCAGGGGTTGTGATAAAAGTTCTCAATCAGTGAGCCAGCTTGATAGCTCAAGGTCTTTGAGTAGTTATCCAAGCCAGCACCCAATAGTGAGGCCAATGTGAAGGATCTTTTCCTATGTCTCCAGTGTGCATCTTCCTGTTTTTCCGTTGACTTATTCTATCTTGGTCACTTAAGGTTATGTTAGAGTTTAAATATAAGTATAGTCATTATAAAAGATTAAATTCCTTTGTTTCCACTTAAAGTAAGACTGCAAGAAATGTCATATGTGAAAAACATATAGGAAAATACAAGCCGTATAGTATAGTATTTTTGAGAAAATGTAAAATAATGAGAATGCTTGGTCCTGCTTTTTGTTACGTAACCATAACATAAATCCATATTTTAAAATACTATAGTGAATAACTAACACCACATTCCTGAGGCCAGGCTTCTCTGCATGAGCTGGTTTTCTAAATTCAGCCTGAGTTTATATTTCTGCCAGTTGTCCGTACTTGCCTCTGATCTCACAGTACCTATGACTTCTGTAGATTATGCAGCTTGGCTCTCCACATAATCAGAACACCAGTGCTTTTTCTGGCCCATGAATTTAATTTCATCCCCATGGGTAATTATTCACAACTCCTTCATGGACTAAGATCATAAATTTTATCTATAATCTTGAGCAAAAAATAATGCATTACTATTAATTTCATGATTTTTTATTTATTTTATTTTTAAAGAGAGTACAAATTAGAATTAAATCAGAAAAACTTACAAGTGATACAGAATTTCACTTAATAAAGTAATATGAATTTCACAGTATTTATTGTAATGCATAGTGTTCTCTCCTAAGCAGTTATTCATATTACTGCATATATGCATCTAAAATTGGAAGAAGAAAGAAAAGAGTGTAAGGAATTAAGAAGAGGTACATATGAAAAAGGAGATGAAACAAATTAAAACATCATCTGCTGTTTCCATAGACCAGCAGAAATGCACAGTACACTTGTCTAAACCATCCTGCTTACAAACATAGATAAATTTCTTTCACCCATTCCCTCTCCCGTATTTCCCATCAACTCAGCAACTCTTTCCTTCAGAATAAGTTCATTACCTTTTCCCAGTACCTATGGTATCTTTCACATTCCATTTTTCTCTTTCAAGTTCTCACGTTAAGGAGAGAATACAATGTTTGCACATGTGGGTCTGATTTATTTTACTTAAGAATATATTCTCTTGTATCCATTTACTAGTAAAAGACTCAAATTTATTCTGTTTTATAGCTGAATAAGAGTGATTTTATGATATTAAAGCTAATAAAATTCAAATTAGGTGAACTGCATATGATAGAAATATTTTTAATGGTCATTAAATGTTAATATTTTAAACTGAAATAATTATTTAACCCAATTGTAAAGAAGCCCAGGGTGATACTTCAAAATGTCATATGTGTGTGTGTGTGTGTGTGTCTGAATGTGTGCATTATTGCCATGTTATAGTGATTTTGCCATTAGAACAATTTTCAACAGGAATTGAAAATTCAAAAACTTTCAGGAGCCAAGAGGATAAAATGTGAATGAAGAAGACAGGTATAGCCACAGCAATCACTGAAGCATGAATTTAAACAGCAACAAAGACAAAAGGGATCTAATAGAAAATGAAGGAACTACACAGAATTAAATAATGTGTGTACTTCTCAAAATGGCCAAATGATGCTGCGCAAACATCCAAGCTCCTATTGGCCAGATTTTCATTCAATTTATTGTTATTATTATTATTATTATTTCTGCATTTAGAAGAGGGTGTACAGGGTCTCACTATATAGATCGGACTCCTAGTGATTCTGATGTTTTTAGCCTCGCAAAAACTGGGATTATAGGTCCGCGCCACCACGCCCAGTCTCAATCTCCTTCAGCAACCCCCGGGGCCAAGGCCAGCACAGCACACAGGGGATCAAATCCCAGGTCCTGCACTCTGCCCAAGCAGATGATTTAGTCAGCTGAGCTATCAGGCCGGCCCTTTGATTTTTATTTATAGAGAATTTAAATATCTAGGTCCATATGTGACATTCTAAGATTCCTCCTATGTTGGAAAATAGTTCACTGTGGGCAACAAACATAGCACAACTATTTACAAACCTAGTTCAAATTCTATTAATTATAAACTCTTAGCATTTTGCATCCATACAATGTGAGGATTGAGAGAATAAAGATAAAGATAACTATGAAAAGAAACCATAGAATTATAATCCACTATTAGTAATAGCAATTTAGTTGACTTATAATTAACATAAAACATAGAATCAAAAAAATTATTTCGACAGTATTCCCATTTACATAGCCTGAATATATGACTTCAAAAACCTTTATAAATATTTCCTATACTATTTGCCTTTCCACAAAAATGAACAAACAATATTTAAAAGGAGAAAAGAATGTAGCATTTGGGGGCTAAAACAAGTATGTTTTATGTTAGATCTATTACTTATTGATCATAAAAATTGCTGTAGAGTTGGTCTCTAACACTTCAGGTTATTATTCTTCAGAGATTTTTAGTCTCTTCCAGTATAATTATAATAATGAGCACAATGGTTTATGTAATCCTTCAGTTAAATGTTAAGACTATAGGTAAAATGGTAAGGACACCATTTGAAACATAATGTTGACCTTCACAATTTTAGTATTTGTGGACTGCTCAATTTCATGTAGTTGAATTAAACCCTTAATCCTCAGGTGTTTACTATGTGACTTAATATTTTAATAGGAGTAAATTGTAATGTGCATGATACATCACTTTAGAATGAAAACCATCAAGAAGCTTCATAGCATTGGAGCTTCAACATGGTACTGAAAACGATGATTGCAAGTAATTTAGCTTACATTTTCACTCTGAACAGCACTATTTGGTTTCTCTTTAAAATGTGGTATGGGCAATGCATAGTAGATCGAGTGTTTCCAGTTTTAATCACTTCTCTTTTCATTTGAAAAGTAATTCATCATGAGAAGTCATTGGGGTATAGAGAGCACTAATTGCAGCAAAATATCAAGGACAGTTTTCTTCTGTCTTAATTAAACATTAATGAGTAAAGTTATTTGCAAATGCATGCAGCAGAGATGGACTTGTCTGTCTACGTTTGGTAAATACTGACTCTTCATGTCAAAATAAAGCACCTTAATTGATTTATACAGGAATAGTTTAAAAAGATTGCACCTAGCTTGACATTTCCCTAGATTTTTATAGAGTAGCTTCTGATAAATTATTTATAAAGAAACTTTTCATGACCTATCCTAATTACAGGGCTGACTGTTTTCAAACATCAATTTGGTGTAAATTTGATTTACTTTTTGGATTCACTAAATTTAAGGAATTCAACAGTATTTGTCACCATATTACTGGAAAGGCTATGTCACAAATGTGTTTTAATTAATAATTTCTTATGCATATATGAAAATTTTCTCTCTCTAATCTATTTAAGTAACAGTACAACCTAAGGCATGCATTAAACTTCAATTTCAGTTCTTACCATAACATCTTAGGAAACATTGTTTTTGCTATTTATAACACATTTGATGAAACACAAACACAAGGCAAAATGGAGATTTTTATTTTCTTATCAAGTTGCTCTGTTGACATCAAAAGAGAATTTCCTAATCTATAAGTTTAAGTGTAATTTTTACTTTTTTTTATGCATGTCCTTAAATAATTTTCTAGCAGTATTTATCTTGATAGGTCTCATAAAGCAACAATTAATTTCAGTTAATATTTTAGGATAATTACATGCTACATTAAGACCTTTCATTTTTATAGTTAAGAAATAACTGATCATGTGCCCTAACCCTTACAACAACATGTTGTGTGTATCAGTAAAACACCATAGTAATTCTCAGAAAATTACAAAAACATTGTGTCTCTGGTTTTTAAATTTCTCTGTGGTAGTTTATATTGTTTTTTAAAAAGGGGGAGCAGAGGAAGAAATTCCCTGATGTGTCTTAGAATGGCTTGTAAACTCTGTATATACTGTTTTCCAACAGTGCTGTTAAATTTCACTCTGAATTCTCCTGACACTCCCAGTTTCCTGAACCATATGGCTTGATGCAGCTAAAATTGGCTTATGGCAGACAGTGTAAACACATTTCACATTTTTCCACCTGTGAAACTACTGAAGTGTTATCGCATACGTTTTTAAGGTTATTGGTATGAGGTTTTCAGTGGATCTTTATTTTCAGACTCTTTTTGTTCTTATGAAAATCCTCATTGGCTCATTTGAAAATAAGTATATTTGATGAAGCACAGAATTAGAAAACTTTCAGTCTCAAATTGAAATTAATATTATTATAAGAGATATTTTAGTTGTGCTTTTAAAAATTTTGAACTATGAATATGTTTAAAAAATGAAAGACCAACCTGTCGCCCTCACTTCATAAATTCATTTAATTAATATTACATAAAGTTAATTAAAATTAAAAAAAGATCCTTGAAAGGAATTAAGAGATTGATATATCATAGTTTTTTCTTGCCATATTGGACTCAGACAAAACAAAACAATGCCATATGAATGGCACAGTAGTTCTACTTTTTTGATCTTTGTCATAAGGATAAAATAAATTTCCTACTGTCCAGAGTCTGTCACCGGATATCATATATGTTCTGTTCTACTTGATGTGGTACTATCCAACCACCATTGTGAAATTATTTCAGCTAAAAAGACTTAGCAATGAAAGTATTTTGACAATTTGTATGATTAGCTTTTACTGATACCTACTCTAAATCTACCCCTAAGTCATTCATCTGTCATTGTGTGTACTTTTTACAAATTTTACTGTTCATTTCTGTTCAACCTTTTCTCAGAATATTTTGAAGTTTCAAGGTTTCTACAATTTTTTGTTTCTTTGCTGAGACTAATACTTGCATTCTTTATTGGGTATGAGTATGTTGATTCAACATATTTATATAATGTTCAATGAACACATAGGGCTAAGAAGTATTTATTTCTATTCCATCAAACATTGATTATGCAATATTTTTCTGTTGGAAACTTCTATGCTGTTCCCTTTGTTTTTAAACATATCAAAGATGTTTATAAGGAATGATTGCCCATCTGTGCTACTAGAAATCCAAACTTATTTTCTCTTGTCTCTTTCTATTTCTCCTACTCTTAACTTCTTTTTATCTGATTTTCCTGGCCCTTCCAGTTTCTACTGACCACAGTTCCATTGTCCTCTTCTGTGTGTCTGGCTCATTCCACTTCTCATAATGACCCTGGTCCCTCTTATTTGGCTTCAAATATAAATCTATATTTAAATCATATTTTCATTTATATGTTAATGGGCAGGGCTGGGGAAATAGCTCAGCAGTGTAAGTGTTATGTGGCAAGCACAGGGTCCTGAGATCAATCCCTAGTACCGTTAAAAAGAAAAAAAGTTAACAAGCTCTATGGTTGACTCCAAGTCTGATGTATTAGGAAATATGCTTCAGAAAACTTGTCACTTTGATACAATGATTTCATTTTAGACACACAAAAGTAAGATTTTTAAAAGATATAATTGTTTCATTTTTTAGTTTTTTGAGAAAATTTCATGTTTCTCATACAGACTGTAAATTTTACTTTCAAAAGAAGGGCATTTCTTCCTCTACATCTCATGAGCATTGAATGTTTTAAAATATAATAGATGCTTTATCTGAGGTCATAGAATATATCATGATTGACATCATGCGTTTATTTGCATTTTCTTGATGAGTCACGATGTTAAGTGCTTTTTAACAAAACTGTTGGCCATTTGAGTGTTTTCTGAGAAATGTCTATCCTGATCTTCACTTACTTTATGTGTATGTTTTTGTTGTTCCTTGTATTCTTTATATATTTGTGTTATTAACCCCTTGTCATACGAATACATTTTAAACATTTTCTCTCATTCTCTAGGTCATCTTTTAACTCTACTAGTAGTTCCCTTTGCTGTGAAAAAATCCTAGTTTGATGTAATTCAATTTTTATGTTTTATTTTTGTTGCATATGCTATTGGGAACCGAAAGTGGATATCCATGCCTTGTTCACAATCTTATGAACTCTTTTTATATTTTACTCAGTTAAGTAATATCAGTCATTTTCATATGTAGGCTTGTGTATTTTGAGATCTGTTCTTTCTATATATAATTTGCTGAAAACTTTGATCATAAAGTGATGTTGCTCCTTATTCAATCATTTTTCTTGCTGTGTTCATATATATATATATATATATATATATATATATATATATGTATGTATTTTTTTTCTGCTGTTAATGAAATATAGTTGCTCATGGGTAGATGTGAAACCCTTCACACCTGAGAAGAAGTTCACCTGATAATCTTTATGGTGTCTTGCTTAAGATTCTGTTTTTTTGCTTTTTTTGTTTTTGCGGAACCGGGAATTGAACTCAGGCCCTTGTGCTTGCCAGCGAACCATTTATTCCACTGAGCCATCTCCCTGGCCCGAAGATTCTTAATATTTGGTTGAGCATATTTGCATCTGTTTTCATTTATGATGTTTGTTTATAATTGTCTTCTTATCATGCTTTTAACGTGTTAGTAATACTGGGCTAATGGAAAGAGCTTGGTAAATATCTTTCCATTTTAGTATTTTCAAATACCTGTGCAGGAATTGCAATTACATCTTCTTTACTTGTTTATAGAATACAACTACATCAGCTCTTTTGTTTAATTTGGAGAAAGACCTTTCGTTACTGCTTTGTGCCACTACTACTACTACTACTTTATATAACTAAAGGGTCTACGGGTCTCACTATGTAGATAAGACTCATAGTTATCCACCAGTGTTCAGTGCTGGGATTGCAGGGGCACCACCACGCCTAGTCTCACCTGACCCTTTTGCCCTGGGGGTGGGGCCAGCACAGCAGGATGGGGATAGAACCCCAGCCTCTGTGCTCTGTCTAAACAAGTGCTTTAGTCTGCTGAGCTATTTTTGCCAGCTCTCAATACTTATTAGTATATTTAGGTTTTCTATTTCTTTTTGGTTCAGTTTTGGGAGAGTGTAAGTGTATAAGACCTCCAGTTTTAGAGCTCTGTATTTGTTTCACATATAATTATTCAGTCTTTTGAGCCTCTTTCTGCTGTGTCAGTTGAAATAGCTCCTCTTTCATCTCTGATTTTATTTGCCTCTTTTGTCTTTTTTTTGCCTTTGGTGGTAATATTTATTAAATTTGTTTATTTTTTTCCAAATTCAAGATTTTGCTAACTTTGTATTGCTTTTCATTTTGATTATATTTTTGTATGTTTTTCCCTTCTACCAATTTCGGGTTTGATTTGTCCCTCCTTTGTGTATCTTTCAATGGCATAGATAAGATGCTTCTTTAAAAACTATTCGGTTTTGTTTTACATGAATTTGTTGCTATGAATTTTCCTCAGTACTATGCATTGTATAAGACACAGATTTTTGGTATGTTATGTGTTCGTTTGCATTTGTTGCTGATTTTTTTTCTGTTAATTTTTTTTCCTTTTTATTTTTATTGAACAACAAATGCAAATAAGACAGTTTCAAGACAAGTTGACAGGACAGATTTGGTAAATTAATACATTGCAAACTGTTTTCATAATGTTTTGGTATCATACAAGGTGCTTACATGATATTATACTTAAAGATAGTATTATAGCAGATGTCTCTAATCAGTGAATTAAGAGAGTGTAGCTGTATACTAATCTTATTTTTATAGCTGAATTATACCACAGGTTCAATAATTAATACTTACTACATTTTTATCTTCCTAGAGGCTGTCAATAGTACTAGAAGCTGACATAATACCTTGTCCAACCACTATTAGTGCAAATCTTGCACTCTTCTCATAGAACTATGCAGAAGCACTGCATATTATCCTAACTGTACCTTTTATATAAACACATCATAGTTCTTCCTTTGTATCCACTTTTTTTTTGTCTAGACCTATCAAAGATGGGCACTCCCTTGTCATTAAACCATTTTAGGTGCCTGAACTCAGCGACACAATCCAACACAGCCCAGCATTCCACAATAGTAGTGAGTTATCTGAAGAAGCTGTTGACTATAGCCATGTACAGCTCAACTTATTGTTATGGCCCCACTTCATTTTTATATTTTTCTGCTGGATGGTGAAGACTGAGATAGAGCAAGACCTATATGCCAAAAGATGTAGCTTTTGTTTCTGATGAAGTCTGTGAAGTCCCCTCAGGGTTTATCTTGTAATCCTGTACCTTACTCTGTAGATCTTTTGTCTGTGTCAGTGATGTGGATAAGTCACAGCCAATGCTTGACCAGTTTGCTTTCTGTGAGAGCCTGAGAGAAAGTTTTCTCCCTATGTGACTTTTCCCTGGCACACTATAGATCTTCAGTCACTTTCCTGTGTGGCTCCATAATCTCCTTGATCAGAAAATTTGGGGCACAACTGAGTTTCATGATGTTACAGTACAGGTTCTCCTATGTGCTGAGTCTTCGCTGACCTTTAAAGGCTAGGGCCAAAATGTTGGCAGACCTTGAAGCTCTTCTATTTCTCCAATTTTTGATCTGTGAACTTAGGTTGTTAACCATCCAGAAGAAAAGCTGATTAGTACCCTGCAGCATATGCCGTTCAGTTTGCCCTATCTGACTACATTCTTTTTAGTTGTTGTACATTTCTATTTGTATTTCTTCCTTTGACTTCTTACACTAGAGAGACTATATGATATTTGCACATGTGTGTCTGGTTTATTTTACTTATGAGTATATGTTCAAGTGGCATCCATTTCAATATAAATGCAACAAGTTTATCATTCTTTATAGTTGAGTAATACTCCATTATATAGAAATACCACATCTTTTTCAACCATTCCTTATGTGATGGACATCTTAGCTGTTTCCAAGATTTTGCTATCACAAAGTTTGCTGCTATAAACATAGGTACACATATATCAATATGATATAATGTTTTCAGTTCCTCTGGGAAAATTCCCAGTAGGTGGATAGCTAGCTTGAATGGGATTTTCAGTCCTACTCTTTTGAGGAGTCTCCAAACTGACCTCCACAATGGTTGTATGAGTCTACATTCTCATGAGCAGAGGAGAAGGGTTCCCTTTTCCCCACAACCTCTCCAACATCTGTTGTTGGTTGCTTTCCCTATGATAGACATTCTTTCTGGAGTGAGATGGTATCTCACTGTTGTTTTTATTTGCATTTCATGGATGACTAGTGATGTGGAACATTTTTTTTATATATTTATTCGCTTCACTAATGTCATCCTCTGAGAAGTGTGCATTCATCTCAGATGCCCATTTCTGAATTGGGTCTTTAAATCTGAGGGCCCTGTTATATCTTAGTTCTTTATATATTCTGGACAGCAGACCTTTGTCTGATTGCTCATTAGTTAGGATTTTTTCAAAATTTGTGTGTTGTCTTTTCATTTTGTTGATAATTTCTTTTGATGTGCAGAAAGTCCTCAGGAAGGGTTGATTCTTTCAAGTGTTTCCCGTGCAAATATGTTTCTTCATGAACCCTTTACCTACCCCTATGTCTTCAAGACTTCCATCTACTTTCTCTTCCAAGAGATTTAGTGTTTCTTTTTTTAATGTTTAGATCTTTAACCAATTTTGACTGTAGCTTCTTGCATGGTGATAGAGCTGTGTCAAGTTTTAGTTTTCAGCATGTAGAAAACCAGTTTTTCCAGCACCATTTGTAAAAGAGGCTATATTTCTTCCAATAAGCTTGTTTTGCCCCTTTGTTGAAGATCAGGTGGCTCAGTGTGTTTGTAGATGCTTCTGAACCTTCTAATCTATTCCATTGATCCTCGGTGTATTTCATTTCCAATACCATGTTGATTTCATCACAGTGGCTTTGTAGTATAATTTTAAGTCATGAATTGTGATGCTTCCTACCTTGTTATTATTGGCCAAGATTGCCTTTGCTATTCTAGGTCGTTTGTTTTTCCAAATAAATTTTAGGAACGATTTCTCTAGGTTTGGGAAGTATGTTGGCAGTTGGATAGGGACTGCATTAAACCTGTATAACAATTTGGAAGTATGGAAATCTTAACGATTTTGGTTCTTCCTATCCAGGAGCATGGAATATGTTTCCATTTTCTGAAATCCTTTAAGGTCTCATTTCTTAGGGGGTTGATTTTTCTGTGAAAAGATCTTTGTCTTCCTTGGTTAAGTGAATTTCAAGGTATTTCATTTTTCACATTGCTATTGTAAAAGGTATTGTTTCTGTTGTTTCCCTCTCATGTGTTTGTTATCTGTGTAGAGGAATGTTATTGACTTTTGAGTATTGACTTTGTATCCTGCTACCCCATTGAATTTTCATATCAATTCTAGTAGTTTCTTGGTAGGTTTTTTTTGGGTCTTCTATGTAAAGTATCCTATCATCTGCAAATATTGATAACTTAACTTCTTCTTTACCTATTCTTATTCCTTTTATTTCTCCCTCTTTTCTAATGGCTGTTGCAAAAGATTCCAAAACATCATTGAATAAGAGGGGTGATAGAGGACATCCTTATCTTATACCTGATTTAAGAGTAAAAGATTTCAGTTTTCCCCATTTAGGATTATATTAGCTTTTGTGTTCTCATAGATGGCTTTTGTCAAGTTAAGGTAGAGTCCATCTATTCAAATATTCTGTAGAACTTTGAACATGGATGAGTTTTGGACTTTGTTAAAATCTTTCCCTGCATCCATTGAGATGATCATGTGGCTTTTAGATTTAGATATTAATATAGTATATTACATTTATAGATTTTCGAATATTGAACCATCTTTGCATCCCTGAGATGAATCCTACCTGGTCATGGTGTATGATCTTCTTAATGATTTGCTGTATTCTATTTTCCAGAATTTTGGTGAGTATTTTTCCATCTATGTTCATGAGGGAGATTGGCCTGTAGTTTTCCTTTTTAGTTGTGTCTTTCCCTGGTTTTGGAATCAGTATAATACTTGCCTCCAGAAATGATTTTGGGAGGACTGCTTCCTTTTCAATTTCATTGAAGAGTTTGAGGAGTGTGGGGTTTATATCTTCTATAAATTTCTTGCAGAAATCAACTGTGACTCCATCAAGACCAGGACTTTACTTTGTTGCCAGGCTTTTTATTATGTTTCATATTTCATTGGCTGTTATTAGCTTATTGAGAGTTGTTATATCTTCTTGGTTCTGTTTTGGTAATTTGTACCTTTCAAGGAATCGGTCCATTTCTTCTGTGTCTTCTATTCTGTGAGCATAAAGATTCTCGAAGTAACTATTGATAATCTCCTGAATTTCCGCAGAGTCTGTGGTGATTTCATACTTTTCATTCCTTATTGCATGTACTTGAAGTTTTTCTTTCCTATTTTTGATGAGGTTGGCTAGAGGCTTATCAACTTTATTTAGTCTTTCAAAGAATCAACTTTTTGATTTGTGGATTCTTTGAACTGTGTTCTTCATCTCAATTGAATTAATTTCTGCTCTAATCTTTATGATGTCTTCCCGTCTTTGCACTCTGGGTTTTGTTTGCTCTTCTTTTCGTGGATGTCGGAGGTGCAACATTAGGGTGTTTATTTGTTCCTGTTCTGCTTTCCTAATGTGTGAGTTCATAGCTATGATTTTCCCTCTAAGAACTGCTTTCATCGCATTCCATAGATTCTGGTAAGTTGTGGTTGAATTTTTATTGAATTGTAGATATTGTTGAATTTCTTGTTTAATTTCTTCTGTGACCAATTGATTACTGAATAGGGTGTTGTTTAATTTCCATGAATTTAGTGGGTTTTTCTAGTTTGTTTTGTCATTTAGTTCCAGTTTCATTGCACTATGATCAGATAATATGCATGGGATAATTTCTGTTTTCTTGCATATACTTAAGCATGACCTCTGGACTAGTATGTGATCTATGTTGGAAAATCATCCATGTGCAGCTGAAAAAAAAATGTGCATTCAGCTGTGATTGAGTGGAACACTGTGTATATGTCCACTAGGTCCATTTGTTCCAAGCTCTCGGTCAGATTTGCTACTTCTTTGCTACTTTTTTGTTTGGTTGACCTATCTTTTTGAGATAAGGGGCTGTTAAGGTCTCTTATTAAGATTGTGGTCTTAGATATTAGGTTTTCAATGTCCATTAAGATTTGTCTTACATAGTTGGGTGCTCCTGTGTTTGGTGCATAGATATTTATGAGTGTTACATCTTGGTCTTGAATTTTTCCCCCATGACCAATATATAGTGGCCTTCTCTGTGTCCTTTAATCATTCTTGGTTTGAAGTTGAGACTGTCTGAGAACAGAATTGCTACTCTAGTTTTTTCTGACGTGCTGGGACATGTAGTATTGCTTTCCATCCTTTGACTTTGAGCTATGAATGTCCTTTTGAGTTAAATATGTTTCTTGTGTATAGCATATTGTTGTATTTTGTTTCCTAATCCACTGTGCCAGTCTATTTCTCTTAATTGGTGAATTGAGTCCATTTACATTGAGGGTTATAATTGAAGTGTGTTCACTTGTGTTTGTCATGATATATAATTGTGGTTTTTTACTCCTTTGTATTCTGTGTTTAATTGTTTGTCCTCTTTAGTGGGGTCCTTCCATTCTCATTCGTGGAGTTCTGGTCATTGTGGTCTTTTTCTAGAACACCTTTCAGTAGCCTGTGTAGGGATGGCTTTGTCATCATAAAATTCTTTAGTTGTTCTTTGTCATGATAGTATTTCACTTCTCCATCTAACTTGAAAGAGAGTTTTTCAGGGTATAATAGTCTGGGCTGGAATTTATTTTCATACATGACTTGAATACCTCTGCTCCATGCTCTCCTTGCCTTCATGGTTTGTGTAGAGAAGTCGGCTGTAGTTCTGATGGGTTTTCCTTTGAATGTGATCTGCTTCTTCTCTCTAGAAGCTTTCAGTGTATTATTCTTGTGTTGGATCTTGACTACTATATGTCTCTGTGTGTTTCAATATGACTTGAAATAATAATGTCACTTGATTTCTAATGAGATAAAAAGAAGTTGATTACAAATTTCCATGAAAGAATAAAAGCGAAGTTATTCTTCGTGGTTGAATAGTGCTTGCCATCACCCTGGAGAAGTACCCAGATGTGGCAAGTAAGACCAAATTTCACGGAGAAATAAAGAAAGCAAAGTCTGGAAAACAGCACAGGAGGAGTAACTAGAAACTTCACCAGGCCCAACAGGCAGCATGAAGACACAAGGGAGACAAAAGTCCTCTTTTAAACACAGGTCTCTAGCTAGACAAAACTTCAAAATACAGGTAGAGATGACAGCAAATGTCTCAGCAAACTCCATCACAGAAGGAAACTACATGCCTCTGAGTCCTAAAAACAATAGAATTTTATAGTCTTCACAGGCTTTGAATGAGTCCATTTGGAGAACTGACTGGAGTTGAAGTGTTTCCTCCAGAGCAACAATGCACACTGCCCATACAGACCCTCAAACTAAAGCTAGGACCACCTGTAGGAGTCACTGCTAGACACAATCCTGCCTTTGGGATGAGTAGTCAGATCTGTAACACTGAGAGCAGCCTTGTCTCCTGTTTGTATCTCTCTTTATTAAAAATATGTATTTATGTATGTATGTGAAATTCGGTCTTTCAATTCATATTGATGTTGTAAACTAACTTACTAAAACCTACCCTCATATGTTGTCAATATTTGCATACTGCTTTTCCATTATATTTCTCCATTTGTTCAAGTATGTGTTTTATGACTTTCAGCAATATTGTGTTTACAAGTTCCTTAAGGTCTTTCCTAGCCATTTTGGCTAATGCTCTGCCTTTTTATCATTTCGTTTTCTTGGTGCTGAGTTAGCATTTCCATTTCTTCTCTTACTAATTTAACAAATATGTAAGATGATTTCCATAGATGCTTTTGAGTTCCCCATGTAGCCTGTCAAGATAATTGCAAATAATCAGAATAATGCTTGAAAAATAAAATTAAATAGAAGTCAGCATAGTGGGTATACACATCTTCTACATGACTATATTTGAACATTCTTAAATATTTTTCATTAAGCAAATATTTACTTTAGAGCTCAGTCATACATATTCTGTAATATTCATAAAGTATTCATCAATTGCATTTTAAATATTTTAATCTAACCATTTATAGTATATAGAAAATAATGCGGAGTCATATCATATATTAATTTAATAATTTATATTACTATCTTAATATTAAATGAATTTTGCCTTCCTCTAAACACACACATGATTAATTTTTTAAAATTTTCTTATATTGTCACTTCTTAATATTTTATGTCACTTTTGTTGTATTTTTTTCAGACAGGATCTCACCCTGTAGTTCTGGCTGGGCTTAAACTGTCTATGCAGCCTGGGCAGTTCTCATACTCACAGAGACCCTCCCGCCTCAGCCAACAGAGTGCTAGTTTTACAGGTATGTGCCAAAACACCTGGATGAGGTCACTGTGCTCAGTAGTTTATAAGGAAAATTTTCCTGAGTTGCTTTTTGTTCATGTGTTGCCTTTGATGGTTTTCAAGTCAATACTTCTTCTGATTTTCCTATGAATTATTTGGAATTTCTTTTCCTCTTTAGCGCTCCTGAGTAGAGTAAGTGCTCAGTATTATAAGCATATATGTGATAGCTTCATCTGGGACTGCAGAGATATTTGAAAATTTCTGCTTCTCTGGGAACTTTGTCAGTTCACTTGTTTTTAATGAGATTTTATTTGTACATTTTAGATATATATAATGATTATATTCATCATACAATATTTGCACCTGCACATTATAACTTGAATCTTTCTGTGTCTATTCTCCTGTCCTCTTCAAGTCCTCCGCTCATTTACAAATTGTTTCCATTTTTTCCTACTTTTCTCAATTTTTTTTTTACTTTTCTCTTCTTTCCTATCCCTCTCCCCTGTCCTGTGTTCTTCTCCCTATTTGAACATATTCATTCTATTTTTCAGTACTTCATACGTGTTGGTCCTTACCTACATTTTCAGTGTCTCACCCCAGAAAGACAGTGCAACATTTACACAAGCTTGTCTGATTTATTTCACTTAAGAGTATGGTTCCAAGGCACATCCATTTACCTAAAAATGTCCCAATTTATCCTTCTATATGACGGAATAATACTCCATTGAAGTTCTTTTTTAAAAAGATCTTTATTGAAAGTCCCATTCAGGGGACTGGGGAGATGGTTCAGTAGAATAAGTGCCTCCCTTGCAAGCACAAAGGACTGAGTTCAATCTCCAGTTTTGCAGGGGTTGGGTAGACAAAGTCCCATTCAAGTCAGTTATTCCCCTTTTGGGTATTTTCCCAAAAGAACTGAAAACATCATACTCAACGATATTGTGCAATTTGTCTTAGCCAAATATTAGAAATAGCCAAAATGCCCACCTGAGAAATGGATAAAAAAGACGTGGTATTTTTATACAATAGAGTATTACCTCTAAAGAAACACAAAATTCAGGCCTTTATAAGTAAATGGATGCAACTAAAGGCTGTACACATAAGTGTAATAAATCAGACCCACACATGCAAATATCATATTGTTTCTGTGGTGTAAGAACCTGAAAGAATAAATAAAATCTGAAATGAATAACAGCTATAGTAAAATGGAAAAAAATTGAACATAAGGCATAAATGACAGAGATGAGTAAAAGGGAAAAAAGGGGTAGAAAAAAGTTAATAAGGGGGAAAATCATGCAAGTATATATTCAGGATACCTGAGGTGATTGTAGTTCTTATTTTCATCAGTTTTTTGAAAGTAGCAGCTAGTGTTTAAAATTTTCACATTGACTAACTCTATATGCTGTTATCTATATTCTGAGCAATTGTATTGAAGACAGCAAAGTGCAGTACAGGAGCCACAGCTGAATACCTCTCATCTTGTTCTTCTAAATGTATACCATTTTTATCAATTAGTATTCTCTCTTTAAAAAGCATATATTATATATAGCATATATGCTTTACTATGTATTATGTATTATAAAGTATACATTATATATAGTATATATTTTACTATATATTTATATATATATAGTAAAAAGGAACAAAAATTAAAATTAATTACAATTAAGCATTAGTATTTCATTATGTCACCAATTTTGTTTAGCTATATCTATTAATCAGAGCAACACATTTGACAATGAAAACATGTAATATAACAACCGTAAATTTTTCTTCTTGTTTTGATATTTTGTACCATTTGTACTGTCATTTGATTTTGTCTTTGTTTATGCTATTTGTTTTTACTCTTTAAAGTAAAATTTTAAAAATCAGAAAAAAAAGACAAACATTTTTCACAAATACTTTCCCAAACACCCAAAACCATGATAGGTTCCCATAAATGGCAGACTTTTCTTCTACTGCGCTCAACACATTTATTAAACTTCATTAAGTGTTCTACTATACCTTTAATGTGGAAAAAATTAAAAACGAAAACAAAATCTTCTTTATCTATTAGCCAGTTGATTCTTCTTTGGGCTGTTTCAAATCTTGGCTCTGACAAACATGGGTTCCCACATATTGCTGTGCTACAGCGCGGTAATTCTCTTGGCGAGATCCCCAGCAGGTTAATACTGGGTAAAATGGCACCTCAATACTAGAGTTTTAAGGAATCTCCACACTGCTTTCCACAGCAGTCAGACCATTCCACACTACAACCAACAGTGGAAACGGTTCCTATTTTCCCAGAGCATCATCAGCTTTTGCTACTGACTGATTTCTCTATCATAGCCATTCTTTCTGGAGAAGGAATCTTACCCTTGTTTTAATTTGCAGCTCTGAAGTTCATAAATTTTTGATCAAATGTTATGAACTGTGTTTTGTTTCAAGAAAAGTATCTCATTTCTAAGCATTATATTTGTATAGAATTTATCAAATGAATAATTAACAAAACAATGCTTCCATGGTTATATTGTTTTTGTATATATTGCTTTATCTTTTTTTTTTAATTAGCGAACTATGTTGGCAAATTTGATGAATTTTGGTGACCTGCAAGAAAGACTCAAATTCTTATTAGCATTTACTTGCTTGATTGTTACTTTCCTCTTCTCAGTTCATTTTTATTTTTTATCACTTGCAATTACGTTGTTTTATTTCGCATTATGCTTTCACTACATGAGAAAGTTTTAAATTTATTTTATGAAGGTTCTTCTTGAAATAAATATTTATTTATAAACAATATATTTATATATAAACATATTTATGAATAATATATCTATTTATAATTAAATGTAATAGATAAATACATTATTCATATTTTGTTCTTAAAGTTTATATTAATTTCATGATAATAAGAGAATACAATCTATGCAATAACTATTGAAGATATATATTTTGTGTTCCTTGTAACCTAACATAATATCAGAATTTTTTAGCTTATTTTGTGTACATATAAAAAAAATTTTTTTTAATTTTCCTGTTCAGAACTTTTTCTATTTCTCCTAATATTTTTGTAGTAAATCTACACTGAGATTAAATTATATAATACTTTCACATATTAACTTAGGTCTTGCTCTAACCTCAAGGTATAAAATATAAAGCCATTTTAATATGCTGAACTGTAAATGTTCAAATCAACAGCTCTGACATTGCCAGTTCTGTTGATAACCCACTACTGTTATGGACTATTGGACTATATTGGGCTATTTCACTGAATTCAAGCATCTACAATATTTGAATGCAATGGAACACCCATCTCTGAAAAAACAAAACAGAAAAGGGAGATATAAATGAAGGACAATTTGGTAGTGAAAAAACATATATAGATATACATATATATCGATATATGTATATACATATACAAAATAGGGTAGATATACAGCTACTTTCTCTTAGTTCAATGAGAAGAAAGATTTGTACTAATAATATTTAGATACGATATTGCAATTGTCCTACTAACCTGCATCTTGTACTCTGAATAACTACTACAAAGACAACAATATACACTGTATTAATTATTGCAATTGTCCTACTAACCTGTTT
>PVKA01029208.1:0-28539 GCA_004027165.1 Ctenomys sociabilis | reverse complement strand
AGAAAGAAAAATCAGGATGTGTGTGTATAGACAGTACAGTTGGGATAGATAACGCTGTGCTTCTACATAATTCTATGAGAGGCAAGATCTGCACTAATGGTGGTTGGACAGGATATTATGTCGGCTTTGAGTACTATGGTCATCCACTAGGAAAATAATTATTGAATTTTTGATATAATTCAGGTATAAAACATAAGATAAGTAAGCAGCTACACTCTTAATTCACTGATAAGAGACATCTGCTATAATAATGTCTGTAAGTATTATATCATGCATGCCCCTTGTACGATACCAAAACAGTATGAAAACAGTTTGCAATGTATTAATTTATTGAATCTGTTTTGTTAAGGTGTCCTGAAACTGTCTGATTGATATTTGTACTTCAATAAAATAAAAAATAAATTAAAAAAAAAGAAAACAGAAAACAATGTAAGCAATTAAACAGAGAAGGGAAAGCAGGGAATCAACAATAGGAGAATAACCTGACAAACATAAAACAATATATATCAGTTATAAAAATCAATGTAAATGGCTTCAATTCACCAATTAAAAGATAACTGGTAAAGTGGATCAAGAAACAAAATCCAACATAAATAACACTTTTAACTCAAAAGGAAATTCATAGACTGAAAGTCAAAGGATAGAAAACAATACTTCATGTGACAGGAACCCAGAAAAAAGCAGAGGTAGCTATTCCAGTTGCTGACAATGTGAACTTCAAACCAAGAATGATTTGAAAAGATAAAGAAGGTCACTACATACTGCTTAGAGGAAAACTTCAAGAAAAAGAAATAACAATTATAAATATGTAGGCACCAACTATAGGAGAGCTTCACTGTATAAAAAACAACAATAGAGATGAAAAATTAAATAAGCAACAGTACAATCATAATGGAGGAAACTAATACCTCATTTTCACAAATAAATATATTGACTAGACAAAAAAAATCAGTAAACAAATAACACAAATGAACCAAACTTGTAAACAAATAGACTTAGTAGAACTTTACAGAGCATTCCACCCAACAATATCAGAATACACATTCTTTTCAGTTGCATATGGGACATTCTCTAAAATAAACCATGTACTAGCACATAGAACATAATTAAATGCAAAGAAAGTGAAATTATTGCATTGCGCTGACAATGCAATGAAATTGGAAATTATTGACAAAAGAAACCTCAGAAATTTCAAAAACACATGGAAATCAAATAATACCCTCCTAAATAATCAATGTGTCATAGATGAAATTAAAGAAGAAATTAAACAATATTTAAAATCAGAGGAAAATGCAAATGCAACTTACTGGAACTCGGGGAATGCAATGAAAGCAGTCCTCAGAGGCAAATTTATAGCAGTGAATTCTCACATTCAGAAAATAGAACAAACACAAATAAACAACCTAATGTTGCATCTCAACCATCTAGAAAAAGAAGGAAAACTCAAGCTTAAAGGAGAGAGGAAATTATAAATATCAGAGCAGAAATTAATTCTGTTAAAACTACAAAGAATTATGAAAGAGTTGGTTCTTTGAAATAATAAATAAAATTGACAAACCCTAGCCAAGCTTATTTTAAAAAAAAAGAAAGAAAAAATTCAAATTCATGCAATAAGAATTAAAAGGATATAGGGCCAGCCAAATAGCTCAGCAGATTAAAGCACCTGCAAACAGGCATAGGGGCCAGGGGTTCAATCCCTGGGCTTGCCTGCCAGCCCTACCTCCAGGGAACACTGAAATGGCATTTGAGACTGGGCATGGTGGTGCACACCTGTAATCCCAGCACTTCGGAGACTGGAAACAGGAGAATCATTAGAAGTCTGATCTAGTAGTAAGACCCTGAACACCCTGTAGACCCTTCCATATATTACAGGAAAAAAAAAAAACGAATTAAAAGGGTGAAATTGCTACAAATCCTATGAAAATTTAGAAGATTATCAATACTTAATTCAAAAATCTTCACTATCATAGATAGAAAACACAGAAAAGATGGAGAGATTCCTAGATACATATGATTTATAAAGCTGAATCAAGAAGAAATAAAAATTCTTAATAACCCAATAGCAGTCCATTCAGTTAAAAATTTCATTAAAAACTTATAAACGAAGAAAATGTCCTGGTGGGTTTACAGCTGAATTCTACAAGAAATTTAGGGACTATTTAACATCAATACTCCTCAAACTCTTTAATGAATTTGAAAGAGATACAATTCTCTTAACTCATTCCTGGAAGCAAATGTGATCCTGATACCAAAACCAGAAAAAGACTGAACAAAAACAGAGAACTGCAAACCAACATCCCTGGTGAACATACATGCGAAAATCTTCAAAAAAATACTAGCAAAGGAATATAGCAATTTCATCAAAAAGATTATACACCATGAACAAGTGCAATATATCTCAAGAATTCAGGGATAGTTCAATATATGAAAATCAATGAATGTAATATACCAGATCAACACAGTCATAAACAAAAATTACATTATTATCTCAATAGATTCAAAAGAGCTTTTGATAAAGTCCAATACCTCATTCATGATAAAAAAAAAACTCTACCGAAAATCAGAATAGATGGCTTTTATCTCAAATTGATAAAAACCATCTATGAAAAACCAACAGCTGGCATCATACTAAATGAACAAAAACTGAAAGCTTTCACTCTAAAATCAAGAATGAGATGAGGATGCCCACTACCACCAATCCTATCTAATATAGTTCTGTGAACATTAGCCGGAGCAATTAGAGAAGGGACAGAACTAAAAGGAATGATGATTTGAGAAGTGAATTTATCATTATTTTCAAATGCCATGATACTTTACATAGAACACCCCAAAAACTCCACCAAAATACTTGTAGATTTAATAACCAAATTTAGTAGCACAACTGTATACAAGCACAACACTCAAAAATCAATAGTATTCTTGTACACAAAAAACAAAATAACAGAGAGAAATTAAGGAAACCACACCCTTTACAATATTATCTAAACAATGAAATACTTAGAAATCAGTCTATAGAATGTAAAACCAATACAATCTGAAAGCTAAAATAAAAAGGAATCAGTCTAACAAAGGAAGCAAAAGATCTTTATATTTTATTTGTTGCTTCTGTTGTTGTTTAATGTATTAATACAGGGTCTCACTATGCAGATCAGACTCATAGTGATTCTCTGTTTTCAGCCTCCCTAGTGCTGGGATTATAGGGGTGCTCCACCATGCCCAGTCTCAGCTGCCTTCTCAGTGAGCCCAGGGGCAGGGCCAGCACAGCACACCAGGGATTAAACCCCAGCCCTTGTGTCTGCCTAAGCAGGCACTTTAATCCTCTGAGTTATCTGGCTGACCAAGATTTGTATATTTTAAATAACAGTATTCTTTTTTCCTTTTTTCTGTATTTTAGAGAAGGGTCTACAGGGTGTTCATGGTCTCACTACTAAATTGAACTCATAGTGATTCTCCTGTTTACAGCTACTCAAGTGCTGGGATTACTGGCATGCACCACCACACTAGTCTTAAATAACAGTATTCTGAAAAAAGAGATTGAAGAGGATTTCAGAAAATGAAGAGATCTCTCTTGTTCATGGATGAGAAGAACCAACATTGTAACAATGGCCATAATCCCAAACTGCTATACATATTTAATGCAATCCCGATCAAAATACCATTAGCATACCTCACAGATCTAGAGAAAACATTTCCCACATTCATATGCAACCAGAAGAGACCTACAGTAGCAAAGGAAATCCTGGGCAACAAAGGCATAGCAAGAAGCATCACAATTCCTGACTTGAAATTATACTACACAGCTAATGTGATAAAAGCAACATAGTACTGGGGGAAAAAACCAAATCTGAGGATCAGTAGAACAGATTAAAAGTTGCAGACGCAACTACAAAGATACTCAGCCACTTTATCTTTGACAAAAGGGCCAAACATGTTCACTGGAAGAAAGATAACCTTTTAATAAATGGTGCTGGAAAAACTGGCTTTCCACAGGCTGAAGACTAAACCTAGACCCATGTCTATCACCATACACTAAACTAAAGTCCAAATGGATCAAAGATTTAAATACTAAAACTGAATCTAGTAGATTTATCTACTAGAGGAGAAAGTAGGTAGAAATCTTGAAGACACAGGGGTAGGCCAAGAGTTTGTGAATAAAAAACAAACTATATGGGAAATACTTCAAAGAAATAATAACTGGAATCTCATCTTATATTTTGTGCATTAAAAGAAATCACCAGGCTAGGAAGATAGCTTGACGGTATAAGTGCCTGCCTGGCAAGCACAATGACCTGGGTTCAATTCTTGGTACCACAGGCCACTCCAGCCCCAGAACCCTGTGCATGCTGTGAGTCACCAAAACAGGGCTTTATGGTGCATGCTTGTAATCTCAGTGCTGGGGAGACTGAGACAGGAGGATCAGTATGAGTCCAGGATGCATAGCTTGACCCTATAGCAAAGGAAGGAAGGAAGGAAGGAAGGAAGGAAGGAAAGGAAAGGAAAGGAAAGGAAAGGAAAGGAAAGGAAAGGAAAGGAAAGGAAAGGAAAGGAAAGGAAAGGAAAGGAAAGGAAAGGAAAGGAAAGGAAAGGAAAGGAAAGGAAAGGAAAGGAAAGGAAAGGAAAGGAAGGAGAGAGAGAAAGAAAGAAAGAAAGAAAGAAAGAAAGAAAGAAAGAAAGAAAGAAAGAAAGAAAGAAAGAAAGAAAGAAATCACCAAGTGAAAAGAAAACCCATGAAATGGAAAAAAATTTTAATCAACTGTCCCTCAGATAAAGGACTTCTATATAGAACATATAAATACTTTAAGGGGCTGGGGATTTGACTCAGTGGTAGAATGCTTACCTAGCAAACTGGAAGCCCTGGGTTCAGTTATTGGCACCAAAAACAAAAAATTAACCTCTCCTAAGAATTTTAAAAATCCTTACACCCAAAATTCAAAGTTCCAATGCAAAAATAGATATCTAAGATGAACACACACTTCTCAGATGAAGAAACACAATAGAAAACAAGTATCTTTTAAAATGTTCAACATCAGTGGCACTTTGAAAAATACAAATCAAAACAACACTGAGATTCCATCTCACTCCAGTAAAAATGGCTATCATCAGAAAAATCAACCAATAACAACAACAGTTCTGCAGAGGAAAAATAAACCTCTTTCCATTGTTGGTGACAGTGTAGACTAGTACAACCACTATGGCAATCAGTGTGGAGATTCCTCAGAAAACTAGAATTAGAGATCCCATTAGACCTAGCTATTCTTCCTCTGAGTATTTTTCCAGAAGAACTGGAAACATCATAGCACAGCAATATATGTGCACCCAAGTTTATAGCTGCACAATTTTTAAGAGCTAAATCTAATGGAGTACTATCCAGCTATAAAGAAGGATAAACTCAGAGCCTTTATAAATAAATGGATGCCACTTGAAGATATACTCATAAGTGAAATAAACCAAACCCACATAGGCAAATATCATATAGTCTCCCTAGTATAAAAACTCAAAAGAAGAAATACAAATAAAAAGGCATAACACAGTTAAAAGGAAAGTAAGAACTTGAGGAATAGAGAGGGGAAGGAGAAAAGCTAGGAAACATGACAGGGGCAAAGCCATACATTTATATGCACAAGATGGGAAAGGCAATGGTCCTGAGAATCTTCAGCATGTTTTTGAAACTAGCACAATGAGTAACCACTAAGACAACAATATGCAATGTATTAATTATTGAAAATGTGCTAGTAATAGGTTGTGAAACTGTTTCATTGCTATTTGTTTCTCAATAAAATTACTTTTAAAAAAGAAACCCCAAATAGCCATCAACCAATGAATGGATAAAAAAGATGTGGTATGTTTGTATAGTGGAATATTACCCAGCTATAAAGCAAGACAGGGCTGGCAAGATAGCTCAGCGGTCTAAAGCGCCTGCTTAGGCAAGCTCTCAGGGACAGCGGTTCGATCCCCAGCACCACATGCTGTGCCAGCCCTTCCCCCAGGGTGGGCTGAGCTGACCCCCCCCGCAAAAAAAGAGTCCATGATGTGTAGCAAGATACTGTAATAAATAAATAAATTTTAAAAAAATAAAAAAATAAAGCAAGACAAACTCAAGGATTTCACAGGTACATGGGTGCAATTAAAGACCACACTCAGAAGTGAAATAAATCAGATTTGCATGTGTAAACATTGTATTGTCTCTCTAGTGTAAGAAACTGAAATAATAAACAAGATCCAAAAGGCGCAATAGATATAGTGAAGGGGAAAAATTGTTCAAATGAAATAACAGCTGTGACAAAGGAAAGGAGCAAAGGAGGAAGCAAAATGAAATAAAATATATACACATGCACAAGATAGCTACGATAACTATGCTAGTAATTTCTATTAGTTCATTTAAAGGAACAGTTAGTGTTTGTATTATTTCATGCTATATCTGGTAATTTTACAAGCCATATCTGATAATCTGAGCAACTACTATGACGATAGCAATATGCAGCATAACAACCATTGTTACTTTCCTGTCATCTTGTTTCAAAATTCTGTTTCATTTTTATTCTTATTTTCTTTAAAATAAATAAAATTACATTTTGTAATTCCAACATGCACTTATATTTGGGTCATATTTCAAGCAGTACAGCCAAATTTGGGGATAGTTTTATGAATAAAAGTTAGAAATGTTTCCAATGTGACACATGCATTTTATAAAATCCAAATAGATCAATAAATAATGGACTTCTGATTTAGCTCTAGGCATAGATACTGGCAGCAGCTTTTCGTTATGTATGTAATGGTATGGATGATACCTGTAAATGTTATTCCTAAGAATTCAGCCATTTAGACCAGCTTCTGGACCTATACTTGAGTTTTCAACCAGTTTCTATTAGTCATCTACGTCACCCATGAATTTAAGTATGCTCTTACTTTAGCTTCAGACATTATCATGACATGTTCTGTTACACTAAAAACATGAATCCCAATCTCCTAGACCAAATTATGGAAGTAGTAAGTGAAATTAAATAACTCTATAGTGAATGTAAATTGCAATACTTCACACGTGATGGCAAGAAGCCATGAGCTATTTTCCAAAATCTACAGAGAAAGATAATCTTGTTTTGACAAGATCCATCAGTAAGGAGCACTCATTACTGTTGTACTATGTGGACTATTGAATTATATCTGGGACTACTGATGCTATGGGTATCACTAAATTCAAGCCTCAGTCCTCCATGAATATATTCTATATATTCATATATGAATATATATGAGCTTGCACTTCTATTCATATATCATGTGGGCATACTGTACAAAGAATTCATTGACATCTGTACTTTAGTTCCTACCATGTCATTGATTTCTTCTTGTGCCCAGATTTCCTAATCTGTTGGAGGTAATGGCCTGTGAGGCCTTATCAGCACAGTGGTTCTATTCAGCATATCCAATCAAGATTGCAGGAGGGCAGAGCACGGCGTTTTCTCTTTTAAAATACTAGGAAGTATTCTGTCCCCTAACTGGGTTAACATTCACCCCAGTAGCACATTCAAGTAAACATATATAAAGTCGCTTTAGACATTCCAAATCTCATTCAAACATTCACCTAATCCCATAAACCACTACATGTCCATACGATTCCAATTTAACAAGACCTTATTAGGATTTTTAGCAACCAGTTTTGGCAACGTAATGGGTTGGGTAGCTTGTCAAGGACTTCCAGAAAATTATCTCCTCATTCATTCATTTTACCCTTATGTGACATAACACCTAGCAATTAAGGGAGCTACTACAGTTTCCCTAGAAACAGCATTAATCTATTTGTGGGAGCAGTGCCTCCCATAACCTAATTGCCTCCCACTAAGCCCTACCTCTTAGAAATTCCATGGTATCAACACTGTCATATTAGGGACCAAGTTTCTTGCACCTGACCCTCTATGGGAAAAATGTCCAAACCATTGCAGCATTTGTTGGAGGACACCAACAAGTTTGGGGATCATAAACTCCCTTGTCTACACAAAAACACTTAGCAGAAACACCTGCTTAGGCAAGCAAGGGACCGGGTTCCATCCCAGCAACACATGCCACACCAGCCTGGTGCCCGGGCACACTGAGCCAGCCACAGAGACTGGGTCTTGAGAGCACATGCCTAATTCCAGCTCTGGGAGGCTGAACATAGAAGGATCACTAGGAGTCTGAGCTGCATAGTGAGACCCTGTAACAAATATATATATATATATATATATATATATATATATATATATATATATATATATATATGCATGTATTTGCATTTTTTAGTAAGGGTGTGCAGGGTCTCAGTAAGTAGATAGGACTCACAGTGATCCACCTGTGTTCAGCCTCCCAAAGAGCTGGGATTACAGGCACATGCCACCATGCTCAGTCTCAGTTGCCATGTCAGTGCACTCTGGGGTGGGGCTGCCACAGCAAGCCAGGGGCTGAACTCAGGCCACTGCATCTGCCTAAGCAGGCACTTTAATCTACCAAGCTATTTGGCTGGCCCTTAACAAATACATTTTTTTAAAAGAAAAAAAAAAAAAAAAAACATTTAGCAGCACTTGCATCCAGTATTCTAGTCCAGTTGTCTCCAAGGAATAACCTGCTATGTACCTGAACATGCATAACCATGTGCAATTCAGAAACAGTGAAATACAAATTCTCTGTCAACTCAGACATACGCTTCTGTAGTATTCAAAGCCAAAGATGTTGTTCTTTAGTCACTTATACAGTTTTTACAGAAACCTGGTTACATGATCCACGAATGAGACAACTCTCATGCTATAACTCTGGTTCAGTGGTTTTGGTTTTGGTTTTGTTATCTTCCCCAAACTTCTTGACAACTAAACAAGGGTGTTATCTATTGTATCAGCATAATTTTTCATTTCAGTGGTGGCCCTGAGGATAGCATCCATAGATCAGATTTGCTAAAATCTAAATTTGACCAGGCTTCTGAATCCACCTCAAAAATCTCTTCCATTCTCACTGTTACAGATAATAACAAAGGGATCATTTATTTGGCTTATTGTTATTATTTTATATTTCTTATTGTGTTATATTTATTATATTTATATTTCTCAGTAGGCCAATTCTGTCAGAGTTGAGTCCACCACTTCCAAATTTTATGCTAACTTATGTCTAGGAACAGTACAGATACAGTTCCATAGCATGAATAACCAGGTAGCCACCTAACAATTATTTTTTTTTTTTTTTGGTGGAACTAGGGATTGAACTCAGGCCCTTGCGCTTGCCAGGGAAGTGCTTATTCCACTGAGCCATCTCCCTGGCCCTCACCTAACAATTAAAGATTCATAAATCCTTGCTTTCTTGTCATTTCTTTTCACAAACCACATGTTTTAGTAGGTCAGGGTTGATCTAGAAAGTCCTACTCCCAATGCCACCTGCAAAAGTTACCCAATTATGGAGTTGTGGAATCATTCATAACACTTTTCTCACTTCTGATACTTTCTATTATTGATTAGAAGGAGAGAAGGAAGGAGGGAGAAGGAGAGAAGGAGGGAGGGAGGAAGGAAGGAAGGAAGGAAGGAAGGAAGGAAGGAAGGAAGGAAGGAAGGAAGGAAGGAAGGGAAGGAAGTTCTGGATTGTGTAATAGAAAAGCATCCCTAGTAAAGCAATGAACTGCCTGCCGACATTCTTACATGTGTGAACAGATTTTCCCTTTTTCAGCAACTACCAAGAACAGGAATAGATATTATCTCCTTTCAGGTGAAAATGAAATCCATGTGTGCTTATCACAAGTTTGACCCAGAATTCAGTATTTGTGCACTAAAACATGCAGTGATTTTAGATAAAGAACATGAACCTCATTTTAAATTTTAACTTTAGAAATAACATTTTGGGTTTTTTTTCATTTATTTTTATTTTATTAAAATACAAATGTCAATCAGACAGTTTCAAAACACCTTAACCATACACATTCGATGAATTAATACATTGCAAACTGTTTTCATAACGTTTTGGTATTGTACAAGGTGCATACATGATATTATATTTATAGATATTATTTTAGCAGATATCTCTTATCAGTGAATTGAGTGTAGTTGCTTACTTATCTTATTATTTTATACCTGAATTATATCAAAAATTCAATAATTATTTGCCTAGTGGATGACCATAGTACTCAAAGCCGACATAATATCCTGTCCAACCACCATTAGTGCAGATCTTGCCTCTCATAGAATTATGTAGAAGCACAGCGTTATCTATCCCAACTGTACTGTCTATACACACACATCATGATTTTTTCTTTCTACAACCCTTCCTTTGTCTACACCTGTCAAAAGTGGGCACTCCATTGACATTCAACTAATTAGATGCATTTCTCTGTTTTATTTTTTATTAATTTTATTGAGAAAAAATTGCAATGAGACAGTTTCAAAACAAGTTGGTAGGAGAGTTACAATTAATATATTGCATATTGTTGTCTTTGTAGTAGTCATTCATAGCACAAGATGCAGACACAGTATCCTGTCGAAACACTATTAGTACAAATCTCTCTTCTTATTTAAGAGAAAGTAGATGTATATCTATCCTAACTACTTTGTATATACAGATACAAAATTGTCCTTCATTTATATCTTCCTTTTTTTTCTTTAGTTTTGTCAGAGATGGGTATTCCATTGCCATCCAAATATTGTAGGTGCATGAATTTAGCAAAATATTCCAGTACAGTCCAGTAGTCCACAATAGTAGTGAGTTATCCACAGGACTGGAAATGTCCAAATCTGTTGATTTGAGCCTTCCACAGCTCAGCATACTAACATGGCTTCACTTTTCATACCTTGTTTCTACACTTTTCTGCTGGATGGTTAAGACCCCAGGATAAAGCAAGACCTATATAACAAGAAATGTAAATTTTGTATTGGATAAGTTCAGTCAAATCCTCTCAGGACTTATCCTGAAACCCTTTACCACATTTTGTAGATCCTTTGTCAGTGTCAGCCAGTGGATGAGTCACGGCCATTGCTTGACCAATTTGCTTTCTATGTGAAATAACACTCCGAGTGCAGAATGGTCTATAAAAGACACCAAGAAGTTAACATAGACTGGGAGTGTAGCTCAGTGGCACAGCATTTGTCCAGCACACTCAAGGCCCTAGATTTTTATTCCCAGCATACAAAAAAATGCATCTTCCTATAATACATGTGCCTAATAATTTTGTGCTACACAGACCTTTATTTGAGCTTCATCATCTTACTCAGTGAAAAGAATTTGTCTTTTGTAAGTAAAATAGATATTTATTCAGCTTCTTGTCATGCCAAAATGTTCTGTGCATATACCACTATAATTAGCACACCCTCTGTAACAGGCAAAATTGTACATCAAATTATATGTCATATTACTTGATTATATAAAAATGTAAAGTGAAAAAGAGGAATTTATCAATTCCTCTTAAGATTCCTACTAATTCAGTAAGAAATATGAGGCATGCAATCTTAGTAAAATATGACACAAGAGCAGTAATACACTTCTCACTTAACTTGTCATAATTTGTTATGAATATACAAAGGCAACAAACTTTTAAAAACATTGTATTTACTAAGATCCTGGCAATAACTTTGTGTAACAAGATACAGCATACCAGGCCTGCCACTCAACTTGTTTGTAAGTTTCAGCTTCAGTATGAAGCTGCTTAAAACAAAAACTCAAAACCTTATTTTTACATGCTAAGTATCTTGGCAAGGGTGCCACTAAACACAGTAATGAACTTGAAACAGTACAAATACGAGCTAACAAAAGCTAAACATTACAGCCTGAACATTCATAATAAATAAATAAATAAATAAATAAATAAATAAATAAATAAATAAATAAATAAAGTAACTATCATTACTTACATAAAATTGTTCTGACTGGTTAAAACAACAGTTTAAAACATGCATTTTAGAATCTTTAGCTATTAAGTTCAAAAATTGCCAGTGTCTATATGAAATAATTCCTCTCCAAAGCCAAAGTATGGTCAAAAATTAATTCAAATGACATTCTAAAGCTAAAGAGCATTCAGTTTAACAATAACCCACAACCATTGGACCAACTAATATATTACTTTGGTTTTTTAATGTATTTAGTACAGGGTTTACAGGATCTCACTACATAGCTCAGCCTCAGTGATTCTCCTGTTTTCACCCTTGCAAGTGCTGGGATTACAGGCACGTACTACCACACTCTGTCTCAAGCGATCTCAGTGTGCCCCAGGGTCAGGGCTGGCATGGCTTGCCCAGGATCAAACCCTGATCTCTGGGTCTTTCTAAGCAGGCATTTTAGCCCACTGACCTATCTGGTCTGTACTTCTAACTGTTATTTTGAATAATTTTATCAATCTAACCTTTCAAATTTTCAATTCTATTTTGGTTTAAGCCAGGTATTTAGGGGAAATATATGGTGTTTGACTTAAGAGTTTTTAAAATTTATGAAAAAGATAGAAATAGTTTCAGAAAAAGTTATCTATTCTTTAGTTGCCTTATTCTATTCAAGATATATCAGTTAAACAATCCTGTGGGGAAATATTTCCTGTGGGGAAAAATTTCTTATTTCAGTGGGGAAATAACTCTTGCATATATATCATTTCTTACAGTACATCACCAGAAATATAGCTCAGTAGAATAAGTGCTTGCCTGGCAAGCACAGAATCCTGAGTTCAATCCCTGGTATTGAAAAAGAAAAGATATCTTACAGTACAAATAGGTGCTTAAACCTTTAAACTCATTTTGATTAGATTTTTTGAATCAGGTAGGGTGTTTTTAAAGGAAAATTGAAAATTTTGTCATCTAAATTATTGACTCACAGAAGATACCCTTCATGGAGGGGTACATTTTTAAAAAGTATTATTTTATTGATAAACAGCCATAGATCCACAAAAAAATATCACCTTCTGTCAAACATAACACTGACACTGTTGGGAGTAGATATGATGATATTTATGCTGGGATTCACTGATATCTCAGAATTATTTCAATTCCTCTTACAAAGTAGAAAGATTGGAAGTGACCCCCATGCACTGTGTTAGTGTGACATAGGTTTCCGGGCCTTCTTTTCTAACCACCTAAAGATTCTGAAGAGCAAAATCCACTGGCCATAGAGCCCAGGCCACTCAAATGGCAAGGTTCATTATGAATCATCTTTCACAATTTAATGATAAAAGTCCACATGGGCATCAGGGTCACTGCAGAGCTGAAACAAAGTTGTAAGTCTCCCTCTATTCTCCTGCACTCCTTCAGTCCAAAAAATACAGAACTATTACTTTGTAAGGTAAGTGTTGTGTGTTCTTACAGAAAGTTATCTGAGAAATAACACGAGATAAGGTACAAGATGGTATAAAACATGTAAATACCTTTGTGTAAAAATTCCTAGTTATATAATTGCATAATTTCTTGACTGATCACATTGCAGAGATACAGGTATGAAAATCAGTTTGTTGTATTGTGATATAATGAGAAATACATACATTAGTCTTCTTTCTCTGTACCTGGATAGAGCTCTTGGAACTTCTGTGATTTCCTAAGCATTAGAGAAGGGAGAAGGTAAGGATATCTTTTGTTCATTACTTAGTCTTTGACTTAGTGCCTGGCAAGAATCCCAAAGTCTTAAAATGTCCTAAATTACATGGTGACAGGGATTTATTTTACTAGAGAACAGGCATATATTTGTGCTGCAAATCTTCTTTTCTCTTTCTTCTCTTGACTTTCAGCTTTGACTCCCTGGGTCTTACCCCACATTTCTCATGAGCCCGTAAGTGCATCAAGCATCTCTAGGGGACAAATATTAATATACAAATGTAATTTTGAAGAGAAATGCAAAAACCTTCAAATAAAAAATGACCGCCTGGCTGGGCATGGTGAGCTAATGCCTGTATTCTCAGTACTTTGGAGGGTGAATCCCTGAGAGTTCAAGGCCAGCCTGGATGCTATATTGAATTCAAGGTTGGCCTGAACTATATAGCATGATTCTGCATCCCCCAAAAATTGACTCCCTATCATTTTTTTTGTTATTGTTGTTTTTGTTTTTGTTTTGTTTTGTTTTGTTTTGTTTCTGGTGGAACTGGGGATTGAACTCAGGCCCTTGCACTTGCCAGGGAAGTGCTTATTTCACTGAGCCATCTCCCCGGTCCCACTCTCTATCATATTTAAAGTGACATTGGAGAATATAAAACACTATTATCTTAAGAGCTATCTGTCTGATTTTGGGTTGCAAAAGCAACAGGGATGAGACTTAATAGTTCAGGGATGAGACACAGGCACATTAGGCAAAACAGGTGTACATAATAAAGATTTCCCTTCCAGAAGTATTTCCAGAGAAAGCAATGCCTTTTCTGACTCCTGAGGGCAGAGGAGGAATAATCCAGGTGTTGAAGAGACATAAGCATGAAATACAAGATAATTACTTTGCTTATAGTAAAATGAGCTTCTGAAGGCAAAGGAGATGAAAGTAGGGAAACAATCAGAGACAAATTAACAAATCCCAGTGTAAGAGATCAAGGAATTATGACTTTATCATAAAGTTAGTGAAGTGACATTGTTGAATATTAATAACAAGATAAATGTATCTTCTTTTCACTTGGGAAAAATCACTACAGCTTGGTTCAGAGCTGAGCAGAAAAGCTGCAGTTGCAATGCAGGCAAGACTCACCGAACACAGCAGCAGTGAAATGGGGAGAAGATCAACTAAAGGTAGATATCATGTTGGCAAGAATGATCACAATTGGATGTAAAATAATAGTGACAAAGGATCTTGGATGACTCTGAGGTTTACTCAGCCTTGGACAGCTGAATAAATAATGATCCTGTGTGTTACCTTAGAAAAAAAATTTTAAGTCCTGGAACTGATAGGTAGAGTCAACAGAGATTCAGAGAAGTTGCTGTGCATTGGCCTGATAAGAAAACTCTTATTAAGGCCTTATAGGAAGGATAGCTGCAATAGGAGCCTCAGTCCTGCTTTGGGGCCTTGATAACTCAATAATGTGAAGACTGAAAGAAAGCAGGAAGGTTTTGCAGGTGTGTTGTGGAATAGAAGAAAGGGGTGGATGGGCTGATTTATACAGCAAAGAGGAGAAGCAGCTGTCCAGGCGCCCAAAGACCTGCCTAATCTTGAGAAATACTAGTGTCACTAGGAGTCCCCCATGGTCTCAGATAAAGCAGCTGGGATTCTCCACCAAGCTAAGAAGATTTTATATAGAATATCTTAAAAGATATATACATATATGTTCTTCAAAAAACCCCATGAGTATAAGAAATATAACTCAACCCTGGGGCAAGAGAATGCAATAGGACATATATTACAAAACTTTTCTGGGAAATAAGTATGCATATATATTTTTAAGAAATAAATTTCCAGGGGCCAATGAGATGGCTCAATTGATAAGCACTTCCCTGGCAAGCACAAGGGCCTGAGTTCAATCCCCAGTCCCACCAAAGTTAAAAAAAAAAAAAAAAGAAAGAAATCTCCTCATCCACTGGAAAATTTCATAAATGAAATTTTACAGAGATAAAAACTGTGGCTATAAGGACCAGAGATATAGTGCAGCCGCATAAGCACCTGCCTGGCACGTCCAAGGCTCTGAGCTCAATCCCAGGTACCAAAAGAAAAGAAAAAGACTGTCAACCTCTAGTGTTAGTCTCATTGCTAGGAGTGTCGAGGAGGTGCCAGGTATCACATGGTGAATGTCAGAGTATGCTTTTTTAGTTTTTCTTTTTCAGAGTGTGCTTCTATGTGTCTCTTCTTCTTCAAAAGATTTAATCATGGGTGAGCTACTCAAATGACTTCATCTAAAGCCATTTGCCTTATAGTGTGTCTCTCTAAACATCATTGTTTGGTTAAGTGCCCACCCTTTTAATATTTCACAATTAAATATCAATACACCAAGCTTTGTGGAGCACATTCAAACTATATCCAAACCAAAGTGTCAACATAATAATCTGATTGCACCACTTGGTAAAATTATTTTAAAAATCAATTTAAATTTTATAATATGTAAAAAAAGACTTTGATAACATTTCTTTCATTTAAAAAAAATCAACTTTTAGATATACAATGTCTGTATATAGTCTTTCCAAAAATTAACCTGCCCAATAAAGCACCTGTATTCAAAATTATGTGAAATTCCCCTTTACAGCTCCCCTTTTGGTTAGCCAAGCACAAAAGGAAAGAAAAGTGCAGTCTTCTTCTGTCTTCAGTTTTGCAATAGTGTGTTGGTGCAGAGTAAAGAGAGCAGTTGCCCAAAAAACAATGTTCTAAACATCATTGTTAGAATGCTTCCTTTAATGATTGAGAGTTTGTTATCTTTCTCTGTTTTATACTTAATTTGCTTAAGAGGGAGCCTGATATTAGGAATCAAGTATTTTCACTCGGCATAGAGATGCACACCTATAATCCCAGCACTTGAGAGACTTACGCAGGGCACTCATTATGAGTTTGAGGTCAGTCTGGATGAGTTCAAGACCAGCTGGAGGGCTGACCAACTAGCTCAGTGGATTAAAACACCTGCAAGCATGTAAATGCTCAAGCTAATTTTCCCTGCTTGTGATTTGATCCCCAAGCTTTCCCTGCTGGCCCCATCTCCAGGGCAGGCTGAAACAGCAATTGAGACTGGGTGTGGTGTGTGCCTATAATCCCACCTCTTGGGAGGCTGTAAACAGACAAATCACTACAAGTCTGATCTAGCGGTGAGACCCTGAACACCTCGTAAATCCTTCCCTAAAAATATTTTTAAAAAAGACCAGCAGGAACTACATAATGAGATTTTGTCTCAAAAGAGAAGTTAAGTGTCTTCACCTATGTTAAGATGCTCTGAATTGTGTTGTTTCAACATAGGACAATTTGAAACAAAATGTAAATGCTCAAGCTAGTTTTCCCTGCACTTAAATGTTCTGCTCTTTAGCTTCTCCAGCTTTCATCTATTGGTTGTGTTATTAGCCAGGGGGAGAGTCAGATGCTAGACTGCTCAAGGACAGTGGTTTAATGATGCTGCCAAATTACTAGATAAAGGTCATGAGTTAAAATTTCACTTGAGGCTGAGGCAGGAGGATTGTTGTGAGTTCGAGACCAGCCTGAGCTACAAAGTGAGCTTAAGGCCATCCTGAACTGCACAGTGAGACCCTGTCTCAAAAAAGACAAAAAAAAATTAAAAAAAATAAAATAAAATAAAATTTCACTTGACTTCTTCAGATTCAATATGAGTTGATTAGAAAGGTGGTAAAATCATATTTTATAAAGTCACATGAGAAACATAGTCCAGCTCCATGCCCACATTAATCTTAAATGGGCCTTTGATGCAAGCAGTTTCATACTGCTTACAAGATGGAAACAACCAGTGTGTCCCTTAGTTTCTGCCTAGAGGGTGCAATTGCCTCTCACATGATCAATAAATTTTTATTGGGTTAAACCAGAATTGGAAACTGTTAATTATCCAGCATAGCCTACCCTGCCTTGTTAGCATGAGTAAGAGCAGAGCTGGGAGGATGTGGAAGTCATTAGCTGTAGAGGTCAAGAACCTGGATCACTGAGCACTCCAAATCCAATTCTGAGGAACAAAATCTCTAGGCCACTGCCCATTCTGGAACATGATACTCTGGGGACCTCTTATCAAAGCAAAGTCTTTTGCGTTTGCAATTTTGAGGTTCCAGAAGGTGGAGTCCTGGGGCTTCTTGAGATGCCTTAAGGCCATATTTTCTATTCTCTTGTTCCTTCTCAACAATCAAGTTCTCCTCAGAACTATCTTTGCAGTCCACAGCTTTACTGGAGTTTCCTTTCTAGCCATATTCACAGCATTTTAAATAACTCCTCCATATATACTCTCTATCTCTGTCTGTCTGTCTGTCTGTCTGTCTGTGTCTGTCTGTCTGTCTGTCTGTCTGTCTGTCTCTCTCTCTCTCTCTCTCTCTCTCTCTCTCCCTCCCTCCCCTGGGCTCTTTGTTCTTGAGTCACAACATAAATCTATCTAAAAGCCCAAACAGTGTCCATACCACTTCTTCAACATTAGACTGCCATGAAATTTCTTCTACAAGATTAATTAGTCCACCACCCTTAATCTTAGTCTCAGGCAAAGTCTCTAGGCACTCTTAGGAGGCTGTAAACAGGCCTGTTTACAAATCTGATCTTGTAGTGAGACCCTGAACATCCTGTAGACCCTTCCCTAAAAAAATACTAAATAAATAAATAAAATTTTTTAAAAGTCTCTAGGCAAATTAAAATGTAGACAAACTTTACACCAAACAATAACACACAGTGTCTGAAGCCTAACAACCACGGAGTCCATTTTCCCAGGAGAAACCTCCTGGGTCTTGTCTTTACTGGCTTCCTGGTCTCTGAGCACCAGTCAGAATCCAACATGCATTACAGGCCCTGGCATTACAGCTCTACTTCTTTAGATGGCATTGCTAAACCTTTTCCTATCTCTTCCTACAAGCCATCCCAAAAGGCTCCTGAATCACATGGGCATGTATAATCACAGCAATAACCTCACTCCTGATACCAAATTCTGACTTAATTACTTGTAGAAGTTTCAGTTCATAATTGGCTGGCTCCAAGGCAAAGTGGTACATACTTGAGGGTCAACACTTCATGTAGAAAACATCAAAAATCAACAAAAGAGAGCTTTTTATGGTAGCCATAAGGTAGCAAAGCAACAAGAGAGAGACAAGACTCCTTATGTCCTTTATATAAACTTTCTTTGTTCTTCCTCTTGCTGCACAAAATAAGAGATTCTTTATATGCCCGATGGAGATTTTTCAGTTTCACACTTGGCTTTTAATAACTGATTAATTACTGTGCTATGCTTTAGGTCTGAAATGTCCCCCAAATTTCTCATATTTGGAGGTGGATCCTGGTCAAAAGAGGTAAGTCACTGGACATGATCTGGAAAAAATATATTCTAGTCATTGACTCCTCCATATATTCTCTTTCTCCCTCTCTCCCTCTCTCCTGCTCTCCTTATCTCCCTTCCCCCCTCCTTTCCTAGCTGCTATTCAGTGAAAAATTTTCTTCCACCATGCATTTTTGCCTTTGAGCCAGATGACTATGGAGAGAAGCCAAGGAAACTTGGAGCCAGATAACCTTTTCTCCTTTAAGTTATGGGTGTCAAATATCTTGCCCTAGTGATGGAAAAAAGACTAATACAGAAAATATTTACCAAGAGTGGGGCCATTATTGACAATGCCTGACTGTGCCTTACAGTGTGGTTCAGAAACCTTTGAAACTAGTTTGTGAGAGGAGTTTGGAAAGGTTTTTGAAATATCAGTTATAAAAGTCTTGGAATGCTGAAAGCTAAGCTTGACAAAATATCCTGATTGGAGACCAGAGTGCTGATAGGAATGCAGTAAAGATCAGGCATGTAAGATTTCAGATTGGAAAAAGGACTCAACTGGAAATTGGACTAGAAGCCATGTATGTTTTATTTTGGCAAAGAATTTGCCTATATTTGCTCATGTTCTAGGGCTTTGTGTAAGGCTGAATTTATCTTTGTATGTTAAGGAGAATAAAAAAATGATAAGACATTAGAAATGACACACAATTTCAAGAAAAACAAGATGGGGGCCAGGGAGATAGTTCAGTAGAATAACTGCTTGGCCTGAGTTGAAACTCCAGTTCCACCAAAAAAAAAAAAAAAAGAAAAACAAGATGATAGGTACTCAACAATGGTTGTTATATTGCACATTGTTGTCTTCAATGTATTTGCTTAGATTACCAGATATATACATGTAAAATTGGTCAAAATAATTTTTAAAGAAAACACAAAAATAGTGAAAACAAAATACAGAATTTTACCAAATAACAGAAGTTCAACAATAGTTGTTGTATTGCATAATGTTTGTCTTCAAATTAGTAGTTTAGATTACCAGATATAAGTATGTAAATTTTGTTTTAAAAAGTTATAAGAAATTAAAAAGGAAAAGAGAAAAAATTAAGCATTAATTGGTCTTTTCAGTAGACCAGCAGAAATCAGGAGTATAATTAACCAAATTCTCCTGTCTATATACATATACATTTCTTTTTCATTTCTCTCTTTTTTTGTTTTCTCCTTTCCCTCATCCCAGTTGTTCCTTCCCTATGAACAGTTACTTTCCCTCTCACAGTAACTATTGTACTTTTCAGACTTTATTTACCCTATAAGGTTCTTACACTTGGGAGATAATACGATGCTTACATATGTGGGTCTGATTTATTTCACTTACCAGTATGGTCTCTAGCTGCATCCATTTATCAATAAAAGCCTTGCATTTATCTTTTTTTATATATCTGAGTAATACCCAGTTGCACAAAAATACCATATCTTTTTTTATCTGTTTCCTGGTTGATGGGCATTTGGGTTGTCTCCAAGATTTAGCTATAACAAACTGTGCTGCTATAAACTTGGGTGCATATGTGTCACTGTGGTATGATGTTTTTGATTCTTCTTGAAAAGTGCTCAGGAGGGGAATAGCTGGGTTGAATGAGAGCTCTAATCCTAGTTTTCTGAGGAATTTCCACGCTGATTTTAATAATGGTTGTACCAGAATACACACCCACCAACAGTGGAGAAAGGTTACTTTTTCCCCACAGCTGCTCCAGCATTTGTTATTGGTTGACTTCTTTATGGTAGCCATTCTTTCTGGGATGAGAAGGAATCCCACAGTTATTTTAATTTGCATTTCTCCAATGACCAATGATGTTGAACCTTTTTCAATATATTTACTTCCCATTTGTATTTCTTCATCTGAGAAATGTATATTCATCTCAGAAGTCCATTTTTGGATTAGGTCTTTGAATTTTGGATTTCTTTCTAATTCTTTATATGTTCTATATAGACGTTCTTTGTCTGAGGAATAGTCTGCCAAAATATTTTCCCAATCTTTGGTGTTTATTTTTCTTCTATTGATGATTTCTTTTGATGTGCAGAAACTTTTCAAAAAGATGAGATCCTGTTATGCTTTGAAATATTTCCCGTGGAGTTTGGTTTTTGCTCATGAAGTCTCTACTATCCTCTGCCTTTAAGATTTCTACCTACTTAAGATTTCTACCTACTTTAAGATTTCTACCTAAATCCAGTAGATTTAGTGTTTCTGTTTTAATATTTAGATCCTTGAACTATTTTGACTACAGTTTAGCACGTGGTAATAGACCTGGGTCTAACTTTAGCCCTTGCCATCTGGAGAGTCAGTTTTTTCAGCACAATTTATTAAAGAGAATATCTTTCTTCCAGTGAATAATTTGGCCCCTTTGTCAAAGATAAGGTGAGTGGGTGTGTTTGTAGTCATGTCTACACCTTCCAATCTGTTCCATTGATCCTCTGTTTGTTTTTGTTGCTAGAATCATGCTAATTTTATCACAGTAGCTGTGTAGAACAATTTCATGCCAGAGATTGTGATGCTTCTTGCCTTGCCTTTCTTGTCCATGATTTGTTTTGCTATTCTGGGTCTCTTATGCTTCCACATGGATTTTCAGAACGTTTTTGTCTAGATATATGAGGTATATTATTGATAGTTTAATCAGGAATGCATTGAATCTATATAATAACTTGGGGATATGAACATTTTTACAATGTTGGTTCTTCCTATCCAAGAACTAGGAATATCCATTTTCTAAATTTTCTTTGATTTCTTTTTTCAGAGTACTGTAATTTTCACTGTACAAATCTTTTACTTCATTTGTGACATTGATTTCTAAGTATTTCTCTTTCTTGTGGATGTCTGTGTAAAGTATGGGTTACCTAATTTTGTTTTCAGTGAATTTGTTGCTTGTGTACAGAAATGCTACTGACAGTTGAATGTTGACTTTGTATCCTGCTACACTACTGAATCTGGTTATTAAATCTACAAATCTCTTGGTGGAGTTTTTGGGATTTTCTATGTAGAGTATCATGTCCTCTGAAAATAATGGTAATTTCATTTCTTCATTTTCAGACATTATTCCTTTTATTTCTCTCTCTTATCTAACTTCTCTGCTTAGTGTTCCCAGAACCATTGAATACGAGTGGTGGTAGTGGACATCCTTGTCTTGCTCTTGATTTTAAAGTGAAGATTTTCAGTTTTTGTCCATTAGTATGATGTTAGTTGCTGATTTGTCATAGATGCCTCTTATCAGGTTGAGGTAAAGAGTATCTACTCCGATTGAGTGTTGAATTTTGTCAGCTTTTTTAAAATCTATTGAGATGATCATGTGGTTTTTCTGTCTTTGGCTGTGTTGATCTGGTGTGTTACATCTATAGATTTGCATAAATTGAACAATTCCTGCATTCCTGGGATGAATCCCATTTGGTCATGATGTATATTCTTCTTGATGATTTGCTGCATGTTTGCTAGTATTTCATTGAGGATTTAATTTTTTTTATTTGATACAGGGTCTCACTATGCAGTTCAGACCTGATCCTCCTGTCTCAGCCTCCCCAACCCTGGGATTATAAGTGTGCACATCCACTCAAGGTTTTGGGCTGGCATGGTGCTCCCAGGGTTCTGAGCCCAGCACACCATGCAGGTCCTTGTGCTTGCCAGGCAGGCGCTTAAACTACTAAGCTATCTCCACAGTCCTACTGAGGATATTTGAATCTATGTTTATTAAGGATATTGGTCTGTGGTTCTCTTTTTGTCATTGGGACTTTCTCTGGTTTTGGTATCAGAGTAATACTTGCCTCCAGGAATGCATTAAAGAAAATTGCTTCCCTTTTCATTTCAGTGAAGAGTTTGAGAAGAGTTGAAATTAAATAAACTCTAAATTTCTTGTAAAATTTAGTTGTGAATCCTTCAGGATATGGGCTTTTCTTTGTTGGCAGGTTTTTAATCACATTTTCAATTTCATTCACTGATACTATATTATTTTTATATCCTCTTGAATCAGCTTTGGTAATTCATATGTATCTAGGAATCTGACCATTTCTTCTGTGTTATTTGTCTATGAGAGTAAAGATATTTGATGTAGGTATTGATGATTTTCTGAGTTTCTACAGGGTCTGTAGTGATTTTTCCCTTTTCATCCCTTATTGCATAAATTTGAATTTTTTCTTTCATTTTATGTGGTAAGGTTGGGTAGGGAATTATCAGTTTTAATTATTCTTTCAAAGAACCAACTCTTTGATTCTTTAATTCTTTGTATTGTTTTCTTGATCTCCATTGCATTAACTTCTGCTCTGATCTTTATAATTTCCTGCCTTCTTTGGGCTTTGGGCTTTGGGTTTGACATGCTTTTCTTTTTCCAGGTGCTTGAGGTGCAGCATAAGATTGTTTATTTGGACTCATTCTGTTTTCATGATATGAGAATTTACCACTATAAATTTCCCACTTAAGACAGTGTTCATTGCATCCCACAGGTCCTGGTAAGATGTCTCTGCATTTTGTTTGATTATAAATATTATTTAATTTCTTCTCTAATTTTATCTGTGACCTATTGGTTGTTCACTATGGTCAAATAACATGCATGGGATAATTTCAATTCATTTTCATTTTCTTAAACAACTTAAGATGTTAGAATATGGTCTATTTTGGAGAACATCCCATGTGCAGCTGAAAAACGTGTATTCTGATATTGTTGGGTGAAATACTCTGTAAAGGTATACTATGTGCATTTCTTCAAAGTTTGATTTAGTTATATTATTTCTTTGCTGACTTTTGCCTAGTTAGTCTATCTCTTTGTAACAATGGGAAGTTAAAGTGCAGAGGCCTGAGTTCAATCCCTGGTTCCACGGGAAAAAAAAAAAAAAAAAAAAAAACACTAAATCTGTCTGATATAGTATGGTGCTCCTACATTGGGTGCATATATATTTACAATTGTTATTTCTTCCTCTTGAAGTTCTCTTCTAATAAGATATAGTGACTTCTTTATCTCTTTAATCATTCTTGGTTTGAAATTCATATTGTCAGAAACCAAAATAGCTACCCCTGCTTTTTTCTGGAGTATTGTTTTCCATACTACAAGGAGTATTGTTTTCCATCCTTTGACTTTCAGTCCTTGAATCTTCTTTTGAGTTAAATGTGTTTCTTATATATAGTATATTGTATATGTTGGATTTTATTTCTCAAATCACTCTACCAGTCTGCTTCTTTGATTGGTGAATTGAGGCCATTTACTTTGATGATTATAATAAAATATATTGACTTATGTTAGTCATGTTATTTTCTTGCTGTAGGTTCCCTGTATTTCCCCTTTTTTTAATTGCTGGCTCTGCTTAATGGTTCCTTTCTATTTTTCTTGAAATTGTAGTCATTTTTGTCTCTTTCTAAAATATCTGTAAGTTTCTTGGTAGGGTTAGTTTTGTGGTCATGAATTTCTTCATTTGTTCTTTGTCATGGAAGTGTCTTATCTTGAAGGAATATCAATCTGGTTTGAAAGTTGTTTTCTTTCAGGACCTGAAATACTCCACTTCAAGCTCTTCTTAACTTGATTGTTGAGAAACCTGACATAATTCTCTTGGGCTTTCTATGTTTCTTTAACAGCTTTTGATATTCTGTTCTTTTGCTAAATTTCTGGGATCTTGATTATTATTACTCTAAGTGTAGATTTATTTGGGTTATGACTAATAGGAATTGTATATGCCTCAATTATCTGGCTGTCAGATTCTTTTCTCATGGTTGGGAAATTTTCTGCTACCACTAATTCAACTAGTCTTTTTATGCCATTTAAGTTCACTCCTGTTGACACTTACTAGTCATATATTGTTTTTCTTTGCATCATCTTGCAGCTGCCAAACTGTTCTTCCTGGTTCCTTGTTATTTTTAAGAGATCTTTCCTTTCATATTTGCTAGCTGTAATGCTGTCTTCAAGGTGTGAAAGTCATCAGTTTTGTTCAAGTGGTTTTTCCAGCTTTCAATGGAATTCTTAATTTCCTTGCTATCTCTTTGAATCTGTTTTATGTATTCTAATTCTGTCCTGTACTGTTGTTCAATTCTTCCATTATTTTTCCATTCTCTATTATTATGTCTCTGTGTTCTCTAGATGTGCTGAACAATTCTTTCATGATTGTTGTCATTTATTTATTTACCTGAGAGATTATTTCTGATCTGATTTCTTCTACAGAGTTATAGAGTTATTTCTTTACTTCAATTGCTATCATTTCAGAAATCTTAGGTGTGTCACTGTCTCAGTTACTCTTCTCTTATTGCTAGGACAAATGCCCAACACTCAAAATGAGGGAAGTAAAGGTTTATTTAGTTCACAGTTACTGAAGGTTTCAATCCATACTCAGCTGGCTCCAAGGCAGAGTGGCACAAGGCAGAGAGCAACCTTTCATGGCAGTGGCAAAGAGCAGAGTGCTAAGGGAGGTACAGCAGCTCAAGCAGCTAGCTAGCCTTTCATCTCTCCTTACATTGTAATGCAAATTACATGCCCCAGGGCAGGTGCAGCATCCACACCTACAATAACAAGTCACAAACTCCAGAAGACATCATGACTTCATGAGGCTTTGAGGGGACAACTATACACAAATGTAACAGTGACCTCCAAGTTCTTCTATGTCCTTGTCTCCTGGATTTGTTCTGGGTGGGCTGGAAGTCTGAAGTTGTCTTTTTCTTCCTCATTTTGACATTTTTTTGAAGCTTCCAATGTTCATTGAGACTCACAGCAAGGAGGGTGGAGCACAGGTCAGCAAGGATCCAATGAATGTAGGGGTCAGGGTAAGCTTACCAAAGCTCCTGTTCTGCCAGGTTCAGTGTGGCTTCTGCCACAATCGGGATTGGAGGGGAAAGCCCCAGCTAATGAAGGTTCCAATGCTGATGAGGGCAGGTGAAGATCCTCAAGGCTTTCACAATGGTGTGGGGGCAGGGTAGGGCTTACCAAGGCTCCAATGATGAGGGGGCTACAACTCAGCAAAACTCCTGTAATGGTGGGGGTAGACTCCTCAGGTCCCCATAGCTGTCCAATGTCCCCCTGCTTTCTGTTAGTCTGCTGAGACTGAATAGACAAATGTTCCAAAAGCCAGAGTTTAAGCCTAAAATTTACCTTGTGCCATGTGACTCTTCACCCAGGTCAGATATTTTCAATAGCAATTTGGAAAGCAAGTCACAGGGATAGCACTTGAGGATCCAGGAAGTCTAATTTGGAAAGAGGGAAAAGGAGAAAGCATGGAAAAGGAATGTCATAAGGTTAACCCAAGGCCATGGGTGCACCTGACAGCCACACAAAGGACACATGTTTGCTGCAGCCTATGAGGCTGAATTTAAAAGTTATACACTGATTGAAATCAAGGCGGCCTAACATTCAGTGAGTGGCATGGATACTGCTAGCTGATTTTAGCCAGATTGACAGTAAGAAGCAGGGAAAAAAAACTGATCATTTGAAAAGATTGCAGTTTCACCAGAAAGGAAGCACCTGCAAAGTTGAGGTAAAGGAGAAGACAGATCCTGAAAGATCAATATTAAAAACAAGTCAAGTAGTCTTTACAGGGACAAGAAGAAGATGCTTTGACTGCATCTCAGAAATCAGCAAGAAGCCAGAGAGATGGCTCAGTGGAATAAGCACTTCCCTGGCAAGTGCAAGGGCCTGAGTTCAATCTCTGCTTCAGCAAAAAAATGAAAAATAAATGAAATTGGCAAGATCTCACTCTTCGCAAGCTTAAAGGTCCAAAACTGTCCAGGGATGCCTGTCATTCAGGGCCACCAAAGGAAATAAATCTCTGGGTTCAGCCATTCAAGCACTATATGAATGCTACTGTATGCCTGGCACAATGGGGGCTACTCCAGAAACTTAAAACAAAATTTGGCATCATTAATGTGATGTTTGAATTTTCAAGAAAGAGTTATGAAGTCACAAAGGCTTCCACTCAAACTTCCAAAGACAGCCTGGGAGACCAGGCAAAAATGAGTGACAGGACAGAGACCCTTGAGAAGGTAGAATATGAAGCTGTGAAACTAAAACCAAAGGTACAGTGGAGATCCAGGAAGTTGGAGTTGCCAGGAACATGAATATCCTCTGAGGAAAGCCATATGCAGTGAGGAAATCCAGCCCAAGAGAGAAGCCATGAGGGTTGCAACTAGCAAATCCACAGGGGAAGAACTGGCCCAAGCAGACCATGCAGTTTCAGGAATTAATATTTGCTTTGATGGCTTTTGAACTTGCTTTGGTCCAATTATTGTCTATTACCTTAATTCTCTCTTTTTTTTATTTTTATGGAAAAAAAGTTAAACAACGCCTCATAACAAAATAATAGGAGAATAATAATAGTTAATACAGTGCATATTGTTATCTTTAAAGTAGTTATTTGGGGTGCAAAATATGAGCATTAAAAAATATTTCTTTTCAAAGAGCTAAGAGACACAAATAGTATAATTGACTTGCATTTTTCTCCTTTTTTTTTGTCCTCTCCCTTTCCCCAATCTTAGATCTATTTTCCTTTTGAACGGTTTCTTCACATTTCAAAATATCTATTGTATATTCTAGACCCTTTTTAAAATTTTTTATTTTATTGAGAAACAAATAGCAATGAGACAGTTTCAAAAATGATTAATAGGACAGTTTCAATAATTAATACATTGTACATTGTTATCTTCTTAATGGTTATCCATAGTACAAGCTGCAGACAGGATGTCCTGTCCAAACACTATTAGTACAAATCTTTCTTCTCATTAAATTAAGCAAAAGTAGTTGTGTATCTAATTGTCCTATATATACAGATACAAAATGGTCCTTCCTTTGTATCCCCTTTTTTGTTTAGTCCTGTCAGAGATGGGTATATTCCATTGGCATCTAAATATTATAGGTCCATGAATTCAGCAAAACAATCCAGCAGTCCACAGCAGCAGTGGGTAATCCACAGGACTGGCAATGTCAGAAGTTGTTGATTTGAGCCTTCCACAGCTCAGCATATTAATATGGCTTTACTTTATATACCTCGTCTGCTGGATGGTTAAGACCAGGAGAAAGCAAGACCCATATAACAAGAAATGTAACTTTTATCTAGACCTTATTTACTCATAGTTTCTCACATCTTGGAGACAATATGATGTTTATACATGCGTGTCTGATTTATTTCACTTATGAGTATAATCTCAAGTTGCATTCATTTACCCGTAAGTTTCAAGTTTGTCTTCTTTATGGCTGAGTAGTACTTCATATTTTTTTTCTTTTATTTTTACTTTATTAAAATACAAATGTCAATCAGACAGTTTCAAGACATCTTAACCATACACATTCGATGAATTAATACACTGCAAACTGTTTTCATAACGTTTTGGTATTGTATAAGGTGCATACATGATATTATATTTACAGGTTTTTTATAGCTGAATTATATCAAAGATTCAATAATTATTTACCTAATGGATGACCATAGCACTAAAAGCCGACATAATATCCTGTCCAACCACCATTAGTGCAGATCTTGCCTCTCATAGAATTATGTAGAAGCACAGCGTTATCTATCCCAACTATACTGACTATACACACACATCATGATTTTTTCTTTCTACAACCCTTCCTTTGTCTACACCTGTCAAAAGTGGGCACTCCATTGACATTCAACTACCTTAGGTGCTTGAACTCGACACCACAATCCAACACAGTCCAGCATTCTGCAACCATAGGGGGTTATTCAAAGAAATTGTCGACCATATCCATTTACAGCTCAGCTTAATA
>PVKA01029207.1:12032-28639 GCA_004027165.1 Ctenomys sociabilis | reverse complement strand
ATTACCTCAGTATCAAGAGGGTACTATATATAGGTCACCCGGTATTCTCTATATGTGTATCTTAAACTCTCAAAAGTTTGGATTAATAAAAAACATCCTGAGTCTGTCTGTCTGTCTGTCTTTCTTTCTTTTTTTTTCTTTCTTTCTGTTTCTCTCTCTCTCTCTTTCTCTTTCCCTCCCTCCCTCCCTCCCTTCCTTCCGTTATTGAGGTACTGGGATAGAACTTAGGACCTTATGACTGCCAGGCAGGCATTTATGCCACTAAGCTATCTTTCTGGCCCCCTGGTTTAAACTTTAGCTACTTTTTTTCTAGTATCTTCCCTAAAAAGTTATAAGATATAATCTTACAGTGATACATGCATACTGACACTTATAATGGCACATTTTATAATAGCTAAATCTTAGAACATCATATGTATACACAATGGTACTACTCTGCCATAATGGACATATTTTTGTCATTTATAGAAAAATGAATGTACCTTGAGCTCATGGTAAGTGAAATAAAACAGACACAGCTTAAATATCAGTTGGTGTTTCTTAGATGAGAAACCCAAAATATAAAGAGCAAAATAAGAGACACAGAAGGAAATAAGGAGATCATTTAACAGGAAAGTGACCAAGAGATGGAGGGAACAGGGAAGGAGAGGAGGGAAAAGGAATGAAAAGGGAATTGAGATGTGTTATGAATTATATAAATGAAACAACTCCCCACAAGAAATGTAATCATTATGTACTGCAAATCTGTACCAATATAAGTATGAACTGAGAAATCAACTAAATAATTTTAATTCAAAAACTCTAATATTTATTATCATTCATTGTTGCTAGTGAAACTACTGTTCAGATCTTGATTTGAGAATTGTCTTTTAGATTTAAAGTACTATGACTGAATGCTGTAAATACTAAAGAATTTTAGATTAATTTACCTCAGTGTAAGGCATATCAGGGGATGTACTAATTAAAATCATATTAAGATAAATAGCAAGACAAAAAATGCAAAGCAAGTAGAACAATACTAAAGGAGCATAACTACAAGTTATTAAAATAAAAATCCACTTCTTTTTGTAACAGGATTAAAATTAAAAATAAAAAGTTTTCATTGGATGTTATTAAACTGATTCATTTAAAACTTAAGATTGTTGGTATATCAAGGAAAACCAGGCCTGAACTACATTAGTGAGATCTGTGATAAAATTACAGAAGGATACAGAAGTGCAGGAAAGTACACAAAGGTTTAGAAACTTTGAAATTCTTTCAAAATAAGTTTTAAAATATCTTTCATTACAAGATAGGCTGGTTATAATTAAAACAGCCTACAAGAATAGTTACACAAATGGAATAGATAACAGTTTCGGTTTGTTACTATATTAACTGAACTATGCCATGGCAAAACTTCCTGATTTCTGGAAGCACCAAACAAACAAACTTGAAATATATAACTCATTTCTCTCTTGATTAGCTTCAAGGGTAGTATTCCTGCATCTCCTACCTCAATTTCAAACCAATGACAATATTGTTTGTTTGTTTGAAATGGATCTCACTGTAATTCAGGCTGACCTTGAATACTTTATGTAGTCCAGTTTGGCCCTGAACATGCAAAGATCCTTTTGTCTTTACTTCTCAAGTGTTGGGATGAAGGTTTGTAAAACTATACTGGCCAATGATAATGGTTTGAATATTAAAAAGATGAATAAATGTATGTGGTTTCACATTTTAATTTGGACTTAATGGCTATATAATGTATGCATATGTATATGAATAGTATGCTAATTAATAATACAGCTACTAAGTATGATCAAGCAATTTAAAATGGAGGCAAACTGGAGGGTTTTTATCAATGAGCAAGGAGGTAAAACTAGAAATATTGAAAAAAAATCTAGTAAACAGAAACAATCTTTTAAAAAGCAAAGGAAATAACTGAGTTGTAAGCATTTTATTTTTTAAAAAACTTCAAGATTAAATTTACTTTAACCCAGATTTATTTTTTATTTTTGACTAAAATAAAAATGATTGTAACTTTACGAAGTATTAGCTTTGACTTTTGAAATGATTTCTGAAAGTGACAATTCTATTTTCATAGCATTGTTAAACAGATATCAAATATCTATAAATATACAATGTTATCCATATTCCATAGGTAACAACAGTCAGGCCTATTTCTTAAAATGACTTATATCATATTACACTACACTACACTACACTACATTATACTACACTGTTCTTTCCGGTATATGTACACTGTCTATCTTAACGAACAATGAATATACTCTGATGTGGAATTCTCTTATACTCTAGTTAATGTATAAAAGTATTACACATTGGCAGTGAGTGTGGCAATGATATTACAGTAGTATTATAGACAGTTTACTTAGATAAATGAATAGGCAGCCATGGAAGGGATCAGACCCTTCAGCGTGTCGGTCCAGAAAATGGGACACATCAAGATTGTGGCTGTAGGATAACATGAAGACAAGCAGGCCTCAAGATGGAGACACAATTGCCAAGCCTGCAAGTCTCTGTAGAGATAAAGAGCAGGTTGAGATTATACCGTCCTTAGCACTACCTAGTCCAGTGAGCCCAGACAGGCATCAGGTGCATATGTGGGTGACCAGAAAGTCTGGGAACATCTCTTTCCAGGAATGCCTTTGCTCTTTCTATAATGAGTAGTTACAGGTAAGCTAAAGTGAACGATACTCAACATATACCTTTGTTACCTACCTTGATTCCCTACTGGATCAATATTAGCTAAGTAAAATACTTGTGATTCTACAGATTGACTATTGTTAACACATGTTGTGATTCTGTTGTGTAACTTACCCTAGAAAAAGAACCACCCATGTGGGACTCCTGAAAACACAGGAGTTAAGTTTCCTCTTTTTATTTTGAATAAAACTCTCCTCCTTTGATTTGGAATTCCTTGATGTTGTAAGACCATGAATTCAGAACATCTAACACTGAGCATGTAGGGATACAATAGTAGTATTAATTTCAGTATTCCATATCTGACATACCTGGGCCCAGAAGTGTTTCAGATTTCAATTTTTAAATTTGGGAATATCTACATGTACATAATGAAATACTTTTGGAATAGGACCCAGTTTTAAACCAGTATTTATTTTGGTTTGAGATATGCCTTATTTATATAGCTTAGAAGCAATTTTATAAAATATTTTACTGTACCTACATTTGGCCTGTGACCAGCTGTCATATGAGAAAAGGCACATAATTTTTAAAATTTGTGTTGTGCATTGGTGCTTAAAGTTTCAGATCTTGAAATATCTCAGGTTCTCGACTTTCAGACTAAACATGCTTAATCTGTATATAATATGTACCAAGCATTATGTTAGTATTTACATACATTTGTAATTGAATTGTTATAATTTGATGAGTATGAAATGATATTTTCTTTCAAAGGCTAGAAGTGGCAGAGCTGTTGAGATTTAACAGTTCTAGGGGCTGTTGAGATGGCTCAGTGGTCTAAAGCACCTGCTTAGGCAAACTTAGGGACCATGGTTGGATCCCCAGCACCACATGCCACACCAGCCTTACCCCAAAGGTGGGCTGAGCCAGCCATACAGAAAAAAAAATCAGTTGTAGAAAACTCATTAAGGGGATTATAAAATTCATATGGAAATTCAAGGGATACAGAATAGTGAAACCATCTTGAAAAGATTTTGAATCTGTACTTCCTAATATCAGATTACTACAAATCTACAGCAATCAGTATATGATAATAGTATAAAATAGATGTATGCAACAATAAATATATATATGATAATCTAAAAATAAACTGCAGATTCGGGAGTAAATATTTTTGTGCTCCTTTTTAATCTAGTATGAAAACATTGTATTTAGTAAACTTGGATTTTAAACATTTTAAAGTGTGTGATTCAGTGAGATTAATTAGATGCAGAACACTGTCTATTACTGCTGTTTCCAAAACATTTCTATTACCCTGAAAAGAAACTATAACTAGTATGCAATAACTCTCCATTTTCTCTTGCATCTGCCCCTGGTTAATATTAATGTATTTGCTGTACTTATGAACTTCCCTATTGTACACATTTCATCAAGTGGAATCCTATTGTTTCCAGCTAATTTCAGTACGTACAAATTTAAAAGGTTGGTGTAATAGCATGTAGTATAACTTAATTCTTTTTCTGCCAGAATAAAGTTTGTCCATTCATCTGCTGATAGATGCTTGAGTCATTTTTTTTTTTTTTATGATTGTGCAATGAACACTGGCAAATAATATATTTGTGGGTCTCTCATTTCAATTACTTTGGGTTGACAAGATATAATCTAAAAATACATTAAAGGTTTAATTTCCTAAAAGTATTACAGTATAAGACACACTGTCATTGAACCCTTTCTCATCAAACATACTCATCCCATTGTTCCTTTTTTAAAAACAAATCTCATGTCCTTTTTGGTGAATGTCATGTGTAATGGTTGCCTTTTTTGTCCTGAATCATCTCAAAATGTTTATCTTGGGGCCGGGTAGATGGCTTAGTGGAATAAGCCTTTTTTGTCCTGAATCATCTCAAAATGTTTATCTTGGGGCCTGGTAGATGGCTCAGTGGAATAAGCGCTTCCTTGGCAAGCGCAAGGGCCTGAGTTCAATCCCAGGTTCCATCAAAAAAATGTTTACCTTTGATGGCCATTTTGACTATGAGGAAGAGCAAGATTTTCACAGTGCCTAATTTTTGAATACAGTAGAAAATACACTCCACTGTTTGGGGTCCTGCCTTTTCATTGGCTGGGAACTGGCAGCATGGCTGACCATATTTTTTATCACACCTCAAAAAATACTCATAAAAGAGGACATCAGAACTGCATCTTATAGTGGCAGAATGATGGTAAGGCGTGTTCAAATTATGAATATTGTGAGACAGATTAACGGAGGTGTGCCTTTTACTACACAAATTTTTAAAAACATAAATATTTATCATATACTTTCATTGAACCTCTATATATCCAATGATGCAGAAGTGCATGGGCCTTCTGTGTTTGGAACTAGGTAAATTGTTTCTCACAGTTGCAAAACTATGCCTATTAGCAATATAAGAGGTTCTAACTTCTCTAAATCATCACCAATACTTGTTTATTTTCTTTTTCTTTTTTTAAATGGCCATGTTAAGGATGGGATGTGGTTTATTGTTGCTTTTGTATTAATGTTTCTGTAATAACTAATAATACTGAAGATTATTTCATATGTTCAATGACCAATTGTACAATTTTCAAATAATATCAATTCAGGTCTACTGCCTACTTAATTCTCACCTGGTATTTTGATATTGCTACTGCTGCTATTGAATTTTAGGAGTTAATTTATATTCTAGACTTTAAATCTTTGTTAAATATGCAATTTCACAACATTTTCTCCCTTAAGCTATCATTTTAGTTTTTGGATAATGTTATTTGGTGCACAAAAATCAGTTCAATTAAAAATATATTTTTCTTGTGTTGCTTATATTATTGTTGCCCTGTATTAAGAATGCCCTACATAAGAATCCACTGCCAAATCTGAGGTTAAAAAGATTTGTCCTACCATCTTTGAAGAGTTTTATGATTATAAGTGTTACACTTAAGTCACTGACCCATGCTGAGTTAAACTTTGACATGGTACAATGTATAGCTTTCACTAATTTCTTTTGCATGTGGAAATCCTGTTACCTAGGACAATTTGTTGAGAAGACTTTTTCCTAGAAGCTATTGTCACAAATATGGGTTGGCACCCAGGTTAAAAATCAAATGTTGGACATGCATAAGCTCATTTTGAGATCTTCAATTCCATTACAATTTACATCTAGAAAGTCCCCTAAACACCTCATACGTTTGCAAGCTGATAAGATCATAGGGTCAATCTATTCATCAATGGCTTAATCCATTGATGAGTTCAATAACTAAAAGCACTGTTAGGAGTGGGGGAATAATTGCAATTGTGAACTAGAATCACATATTATTACTCTTGGCTCCTTCCTCCCTTTTGTCACTGCTTTATCACTGCTGCCATGATTTATGCTGGGCCCTTCCACCATACTGCTTCTGCTTTGGAGCTGGTTGACCATGAAATTAACCACAAGCCAAGACAAACTTGGCTAGGTGTGGTTGCACATGCAGGAAGATCTCCATGAGTTCAAGGCCAATCCAGGCTGCTTCCCAAGACCCCATCTCTAAATAAATTAAATAAATAAATAAGAGTCCTCTCTTCAAGTTTCAGCTGTTAGGTATTTTGTTTCATGATGAGGATAAAAGAAATTCTACTTCCATGGGTCTATACGTATTTACTATTTAAAAATGTTAAATAACAGAAAAATTAAAACCATTGATGGGTAATGTGTGATGTTTCAAGGCCTGATATATTGCATAATATACAGGTTTTCAATGCTAATTTAAGTAGCACAGCAAAACTGAGCTTTAAATATTATTTGTCTTTTCTTTTTAGAGAGAGTAGCTTCTTTCAGAGATAAGCTGTTTATCCAAACATCCCCCCTGTGAAGAAAATTCTCTCCTCTCCTTATCCCAGGTAAAGGCAAAGAAAATGTCAGTACCAGCCCTAGATGGTTGGGCCTCAGTTTCTTTTCCACAGGAAAGAGACCTAAAGATGCCTGGGAGAGATTAACAAGTCTGGAGATATATATCTCCTTTCTTTATTTCCCCTTTCTTCTGTTTCTTATGCAAAAGATTCTTGTATAGCTGTTGAGGTGATGATTAAACCCTTCCACCTTCTTGGAGCTAACTTTGAATATAGTTTTTTCCTTTTCATCAAAATAAATGATCCCCTTTGGTTTGGCCAGGAACAAGAAAACAAAGTTGAATGTTACAGATATGAGTGTGTGGTAATATATCACGTCATTTTGATTGATTTCTTTGTAGTAATTTGTGAAGTTGGTAAATGTGAATCTTCCAATATCTTGAGCTTGCTTTGAGTATCTGTGAACCCGTGAATTTTCAAAAAAATTCCAGGTTTTGTCTTTCCATTATAATAACAAATAGCATCTGGAATTTTGACTGTGTATTATGTTGAATCTGTAGATCATTTTAGGTAATATTAACAATTTAACAATGTAAAGTATTATATTCCATGAGTAGGGAGTGCCTTTCTACTTGTTTAGTTTTAATTTCTTTCATCAATATTTTATAAATTTCATACAAGTATGTGTGAATATACAAGTCTGTTATTAAATTTAAGTAAATTTAAATTTATTCTTAGGGATGTATTCTTTTCAGATAGATGGTTCAACTTTCAGAAATTAGATACTTCATTATCTGTGTTTAGAAATACAAATAATTTCTGGGTTTTAATACTGTACCCTGCAACTTGGCTGAAATTTACCAAATTTCTTTTAGAGCATCAATATGTATCACGTTATATATGAACAGATACAATTTTGCTTCTTTTGCAATTAAGTTCCTTTTTTAAAAAATGCCTTTTATTTTTTTACTCTGCCTAGATGTTCTGGCTGGAACTTCTAGTGCAATAACAGTAATGAATCTGAATAACTTTGTGTTTCAGGAAAACTTTTATTTTTTTTGCTACTAAGTATGAAAGTAACTATGGAGTTTTCAAAGATGCCTTATTTTTCAGATAAAAGAAATTATTTTCTATTCCTAGTTTTCTTAGTGATTTCATTATAAAATGAATTGTGTTAAAATGTTTTCTGAGTGTCAACTGAGATGATCATGTCATTTTACCATTCATTCCATTAATGTGGTATCATAACAATTGCTTTTCTTTTTCCTACCTCCTTTCCTATTTGTTCCTACTTCCCTTCCTTGCTTTTCCTTTCTTGTGTTCTTTGAGATAGTCTAGCCATGCTGTTCACACTAATCTCAAATTTCTGAGCTTAACCTCTGGTCTGCTAATACTATTCCTGGTCAGTAACCAATTTAGTTATGTTAAACCTAGTCTTAATATACTAGCTATACTCCAAGTTTTTAAAATTAAATTAATTTATTTTTATTTATCTATTTTTTTTTTGGCAGACCAGGGATTGAACTCAGGCCCTTGTGCTTGCCAGGGAAGAGCTTATTCTACTGAGCCATCTTCCGGGTCCCCCCTTTTTAATGTTTTTTTTTTTTTTAATACTCCCAGTTTGCCACAGTGTTATAACTTTTTAAGCATACTATCAGATTCATGATGTCAGAGTATATTCATGAAGAATAGTGATAAGTAATTCTCTTGTGATGTCTTTATTTGGATTTCATATTAAAGTAATGCTGGCTTTTTAGAATGAGCAGTTTTCTCCTCTCCTGAATATTTTGCAAGAGTTTAAAAGACTGGTGTTAAAACTTTAAGTGGTATCATACAACATTGAAATACATTATACTACACCGTGTTAGAAGGTTTTGAACAGTCTTTTTGATGGGACACAGGAGATTCCATTGGGTCACTTAAGTTCATTTAAAACTATAGATAAACTCACTGGCTCACCCCATTCAATTTAGCTAATCATAAACCTACTTAGAGAAAACAAGAGTCAGAAAATAAGAACAAATAGGACAACTTGGGAATAGGCCAAACATTAAACCACTCTGTGCCATGGCAGACAGATGGTCGGCGTGTCTGAGAAATGTAAACATTCTTGTAAAATTGCTGAAAAATAAGGTGATATGGCTGCTATGGAAACCTGAAAAGTATATAACCCAAAAGCAAAGTTCAGGTGGGTACCAACAACTTTGAGAGTCCTGATCCAAAATCAGGGCATCAGTCACTGATAAGTGTGCAATAAAATCTTTCTTCTTCCTTCATACTTGGTCCCTTTTGTGGGAGCTTATCTTTGCTCACTGTCATCTATTGCTACATTTTTCACTTGTTATGGTTCTGACAATTTCTATTTCTTATTAGTTAATGCATTTGTATCTAAGAATTTTTCCATTTCATCTAGGTAAACTAAAGTCATCCAAATCAACTAAAAAGTATTGGCATAAAATTGTTCATAGTATTCTCTCACAAACCTTTTTATTTCTTCAAGTCAGTAAGAATATTCCCACTTTTATTTCTAATTAAATTTAAATTTAAGGTCTTTTTACCCCTAAGTAATTTAGCTATAGTTCTGTCCACTTCATTGTTCTTTGCAAAAATAAACATAAACTTCTTGCATAGCACAAAAAGCATGCTTCAAGTACTGTGTTCTCTGTAATGTAACCAACTGAACTACTTAGAAGGACCTAAATCTTTTGAGATCTATAGAGAAGGTGGGATGTTTTTGGTTCCAACATAGCACATTTTTGGTAAAATCATATCAAACACAGCAAAGTTGTAATAGAAACTGTGCTATAAGTCCAGGAGGAAAGAAAGCTAACCCAAATCTCAGGAAACATTATCCTGAGAACTCTGTTCTCTGAGAAGGGTTTCACTGTAAGCAGAGGAACTACCCATTCAAACAGTTGTGCAAATACTAACAGAAAGAGAAAGATACGACAAAATAAGGCAATCTAACAGCTCCAGAAGTTCATTACTCTCAAGTAAATGACTCAAAGATAGTGAAGTTGATGAAATGTTGACAAAGAATTGTAAAGAATGATATGAAAGTGATCAAATTCCAAGAAAATACAAATGAACAGCTAAAAGTATTAAGGCAGACAATGCAAAATATGAAAACAATCAATAAAGAAATAGAGTTCTGAAAAAGAACTAAACAAAAATTTGGAAATGGTAAGCTAAATAAGTAAAAAAAAAAATGCAGAGGACTGTATCAATAAAACACTTAAAGAAGTAGAAGAAATAATAGCAGGTATTATACCCAGGTACTAATAAAGACACAAGAGCTCTGGGACAGTACTAGTAGCTAAAATCTAGGAACCATAGTTTTAGAGGAGGAAGTTGAAATGTAGATTTATGGTACAGGGATCATGCTCATGGAATTTATAGTAGAAAATGTCCCAAATTTGGAAAGGACATGAACATCCATATAGTAGAGGGATTTAAAAAGCAAAATACATGTGACCAGCAACGACTTTCTCCACAATGTAGTATAATCAAATTGCCAAAATTCTACATTTAAGGAAGAATATTAAAAGCTGCAAGAAAGAAGTGTAGTCATTTATGAAGGCAAACTTGTTAGAATATCAGCAGATTTCTCAACAAAAATTTGAAGAACAGGGTCGCAAGCCTTGAAAGAAAATAACTGCCACACTAGGTTACCATCTCCTATAAAGCAATACTTTATAATAAAATAACAAATATTTGTGGAGAACCACTTGAATGACTCTCCTTGACAGAAGGGCAATAATATTAGCATTTTAGCTAAGCCTGGCCCTATTTCCATGTATTGATATGTACAGAGCTGGCTAGGGCATTTCCTTATACCCTCATTTGGCTTTAAACAATGCAAATTAGTCCAGCCAAGGGGCTGATGGAAGTCTCTGAAGCAAAGACTACAGTGCAGTGCCCCCCTATTTCTTCCCATAGTGCCCCAAAAAAACCATAGTGCCCCTCCAGGGAGGAAAGAGAGCTGTGCATTCCTGTTGGCTGGAACTGGACTTTAAGAGGCTATAACTTCTTAGGATATAAAGGTTACACATTAGAGCTGAAGAATTCACATTAAAACTTTACACTGTCTCAATTGTGTTACACAGATTACTGTGTATAACATTCTTTCCATATATTCTAGAGGAGGCTTCAGATTCCTACCAATCCTAGCATATAGCACTCATGTATTTCCCACCATTCTTAGTCACTCATCCTCAAGCAACTCCCTTCTTCATGAATACAATCCAGGTTTGGTGCTGGGTCAAGACCTTTGATTTTTGTGGGCCATCATCATAGGCAAGATCAGGACCCCCTTGGCTTCTCACCATATGACAGTGGACATCCTTGTCTTGCTACTGATTGTAAAGCATAACCCTTCATTATTTGTCTAATTAGTAAGATATTGGCTGTTGGTTTGTCATAGATGGCATTTATTAGGCTGACATAAAGACCATTTATTCTAATTTCTTTAGGATTTTCATCATGAATGACTGTTAAACTTTGCTGAAAGCTTTTCTGCATCTGTTGAGATGATCATGTAATTTTTCTCTTTGGCTCTGTTGACATGGTGCATTATACTTACTGATCTGTGTATACTGAATTATACATGCATTCAAGTGATGAATCCAACTGGGTTAGGGTGTTTAATCTTGATGATTTCCAACATTCTGTTTGCAAGTATTTCATTAAGGATTTGTGTATCTATGTTCACTAGAGAGACAAGTCTATATTTCTCTTTCTTGGTTGGGTTTTACTCTGGTTTTGGCATCAGAATAATACTTTCCTCCAGGAATGTGTTTGGGAGAATTGCTTCCCTTTCAATTTCATTGAAAAAGTTTTCTAGAGTTGGTATTAAATCTTCACAAATTTTCTTGTATAATTCAGCTGCAAAACCATCAGGACCTGGGCTTTCCTTTGTTGGTAAGTTTTTCATTACATTTGCAATTTCATTGACTGGCGTTGAGTTATTTACAATTTTTATATCTTCTTGACTCAGCTTTGGTAATTCACTTGCATCCAGGAATCTGTCCGTTTCATCCTATGTAAGTAAAGAGTTTTTTGTTTTTTTTTTTTCTTTCAGAACCAGGAATTGAACACAGGCCCTTGAATTTGCCAGGGAAATGCTTATTCTACTGAGCCATCTCCCTGGCCCCTGAGTAAAGATTCAATTATACTGATGGAAGTAGCTATTGATGGTCTTCTGAATTTCTATGGAATCTAGTGATTTCACTTTTTTTGTTCCTTATCACATGAATTTTCTTTCCTTTTCTGATAAAGTTGGCTAAGGGTTTATCAATTTTATTTATTCTCTCAAAGAACTAATTCTCCAATTCATTATTTATTTTTCATCTTCATTGTGTTAATTTCTACTCTGATTTTTATAATTTTTTTTCTTTGTTGGGCTTTGAGCTTGACATGCTATTATTTTCTAGAAGTCTGAGGTGTAGCACAAGGTTATTTGTGTTCATTCTATTTTACTGAGAATTCACTGCTATAAATTCCTACTTAGGACTGCTTTTCTTGTGTCCCTCAGGTTCTGCTAAATTGTAGCTGCATTTTCACTTAACTGTAAATATTATTTAATTTCTTTAATTTCATCTGTGACCCATTGGTTGTTCAGGATGCTGTTGTTTAGTTTCCATGTGTTTATGGAGATTTTGCAATTTCTTCTGTCAATAACTTGCAATTTCAGTGTATTTTGGTCAAAGAATAAGCATGGGATAATTTCAATTCCTTTGCATTTAATTAAGTATGCTTGTGTGGTAGTATATAGTTTATTTTGAAGAATGTCCCATGTTCAGCTGAGAATGTGTATTTTGAGTTTGCTTCTTTTGATTGGTGAGTTGATACCATTTATACTAATGCTTATAACTGATATGCATTTGCTTTGGTTTTGACATATTATTTTCCTGCTGTTGTCTCCCTACTCGTCCCCATTGTATGGGCTCTTTTTAAGTTCCCTTCTATTGTTGCTCTTGAAGTTGTAGTCACTTTTAGCTCTTTCTAGAATATATTGTAGTACTCTTTGTAGGGTGGCTTGATGGTCATGAATTTCTTTAGTTGTACTTTGGTGTGGAAGTAACTTATCTCTCCATTAATTCTGAAATGATACTCCAAGTAGCTGAAGCCCAAGAGTAACTATACTCTTCCAACAATGTAGACTTCAAAAGTGATCAGAAGAGACAAGGAACTACATATTGGTATTGGAATGAGTTATCAAGAGATAACAACTGGAAATAGATGAAGTATAATAAAATATATGGTGAATAGTTAAACTTTCAAAAACTTATTACAGTAAGCAACTTATTGCAATATCTTATAAAAATATTATAGTATATCCTCAGCCACTTTATTCACCAAGTCTGGGAGTTGGAAATTTTGGCTTTTCCACAAAGCCAAAATCATCATGAAAGGTAAACATTTTGAACTGATTTAGGACAAGAAGGCAGTCATGACAGCACAATTAATGATAATCACAAAAAAGAATTTCCAAAACTGCCTTAGAAAGTGGCAGGAATGATGGGATTTGTTTTTTTGAAGCAAGAGGGAGTACCTCGAGGGGAAGAAATGGTAATGTTTCTTTTAGTGCAATATGTTATTATTTGCTGCAATTCTCTTATAACTTATATATTGATTAACCATCATCACAACCAATTTTATAAAACAAACACTATTTTATATAAAAGGACAGTTAGAGATCAATATAATCATAGTAGGGGGCTTAAGTACCCCCCTCCCTCAAATAGGTCAATCAAACACTTCCTTTCCCAAATCAACAAAGACACATTAGAGTTCACCATCCAAAACCAGTACAATACCCTTCTTTTCTGCAGCCCAAAGAACTTTCTCCAAAATAGACCATATTTTTAGGACAAGAAGAAAATTCCTATAAATATAAAAGTACCGAAATAATCTAATACAAATTAGCAGATCATAATAGAAGGAAACTGGAAATCAACAGCTAAAGAAACCATGCAAACCACAAAAAGACATGGAAATTAATATATGCATTATTTTTCAGTTTTGCTATATTTTACTGGTAGGTTTTAGGAAATATTTAGGCCTTATCAATACTGAACAAAGGTACTGAATAGTGCATGAGATACAGAATGCTGCTAGAAAGTATACATGATATGGAGATGTGGGTCTTGCCCCCTGAGGTGTTTACAGTTTGAGGATTTGACAACTGAAGAATTTAATAATAGCAAAGAAAACAACAAAATCATTTATTAAGACAAATTCTTCCACAGTAGTGGGGGTGAATGTCTGACACACATACCACAGTGGACTGTTCATTACACTAAAAGTTCTAAAAGGTTTGCCATCATTCCCTAGAGTTATGACCAATTGAATAGTTTTAGCATTTGGATCTGCTCCAATCAAAATGAAACAATACTGGTTTGACTGAGAATTCTGTTAGGCTCCTACAAAGCTTTTATTGACATTCATCTACTGAAAAGGACTAACTTCAGAGAACTCAAAGACCAGAACTCTTGGGGAAAAAAATCTGTTATCAATTTAATTGTGGTTAATTTTAAAAATAAACCTACTGAAAGGTATAACTCAGGTTATTACATTAGTTTAAACATAGCCATTGTTCTGGAAATGCATTCCAGTATTGCACTGTTAATTTAAAATAGTGAATGGTAAAAATATATGGGTTATACAGCTTATTATAGGAAGCCTAAAACACATCTTAATGTTTTGTGCATCAAATACTTATTTCATATGTATTATGAAGTTTATACTTCATTATTATAGAGTAAAATAAACAGTGAAAATTATAATAAACTAAAACTTGTACATTTACATATGGATGAATATTGATATATTTAAACAGGAAATAGTGGCTTTTTATTTACTTATGTGTACATCAAAAACAGAACACCCTTCTAGGTTTTGCATAATTAACACTTTAAAAATATTATGCAGGATTTAAGATTTAACAATCAGTTATTAGAAAAACAGCAATTATACCAGCAGTATCTTGTAGCACATGATTCAATTATTTTTAGATGAAATGACTTAGAAAACATTGTAAATACAACTAAAATTTTGTGTTTATTTTGAAATGTTTCAGGGTTAAACCTAAAAAAATTCATTATCATGAAAAATAACTCATAATGTGATGTAGAACAGCTAATCAACATAACAAGCACATGCAGTTAATTTTATGAAACTGTTAGAGAAAAAAAACCAACACTCATCAAACATTTTCATGAAACAGAAAGGGAAGGAGTGTTTCAAAGGCAATCCCAGAAGATAGAACCAATACTAGAGGGAGCATATTAGCAGATTTGTAGTTACACCACAAAGCCAAAGCCATAGTAAGAAAAACATGGTACTGGTATAAAAGTAGGGAAGTAGACCAATGGACCAGCACTGAACACACAAATCCATGCACCTACAACAAACTAATTCTATAAAGGAGTATATATATATACACACACATATACACACACATATATTATATATATATACACATATACATACATACACACATACACACACACACATACACACACACACATATATATATATATATATATATATATATATATATATATCATACACACACACACAAGAAAAATCAAATTAAATTCTTTACAATGCTTTTGGAAAACTGGATATCTAGGTTGACACTAGATTCCTATCTGTGACCCTACATTTAAATTAATTCACAATGAATCAAAAACTTGTACTTAAAACTAGGAACTCTGAAATTGCTGGAAGGTAACACAGGGAAAACACTTAAAATTCATAGGCACATGCAAAATCATCCTGAATGGGACGTAATAGCATAAGAAATAATATCAAGAATCAACAAATAGGGTTACATCAAATTAAAAAGGCTTTACATAGCAAAGGAAACAACAAAGTGAACAGACAATCTACATGAGTAGGAGAAAAATCCTTCCTATCTAATAGTAAATTGATCTCTTAAATATATAAAGAATCTAGGTGTGGAGAGCTTCTGAGCTCCCCTGTGCCCACTGGACACCTCCAGACTCGCTCCACGAAAAGTGTGTGAGTGAGAACTTCAACAGTGTTCTCTGGATCCCTCCACCCCTTCGAACCCAGCCTAGGCCCGGTGTGAGAGTGAGAACTTTCACAGAGCTCTCAGGACCCCCACCCACAGACCCAGTCCAAGCCCAGGCCCAGTAGTATATGGCAGTGCTTCCGCCCTCCCCTGAGCCCTTTGGAGCTCTCCAGACCCAGTCCAGGCCTGGCACATGAGTGAGAACTTCCACCACGCTCTTGGGAGCCCTCCACCTCTCTGGACCCAGCCCAGGTCTGGCTTGTGAAAACTTCTGCCACGCACTGGAGACCCGTCCAGACCTAGCCGAAGCCTAGCTAGTGTGTGTGAGAGCTTCCATGCTCCCCTGCACCCACTGGACCCCTCTGGACCCAGCCCAGGCCCAGCATGTGAGTGATAACTCCGGCTCCATTCTCAGGGATCCCTCCACCCCTGCAGACACAGCCCAGGACTGGCTTGTGAGAACTTCGGCGGAGACCCCTGCAGACCCAGCCTAAGCCCAGGTTGAGTGAGTGTGTGGGAGAGCTTAGGCACTCCCCTGCACCCACTGGCCTGCTCCAGATCCAGCCCAGGCCTGGCATACAAGCCTGGAGTAAAACTAGCTGAAGTTCCTGCAGAGAGGCTAGGGCTAGAAGCACCCAACCAAGCCAGGAGCAGAACATCTTTCTAGAGGGGCACAACAGGATCACTTCCAAGGGCTACAGCATAAAGAAGCTGAGCACAGCAGCCAGACACAAGCAAGGCACACCTGGATGAATTCAAAATTCATAGTTCTGCACCTGCCTTTATAAGGTGCTAAGGATGTAACTGCATTAAAGCTCTAAACCAAAGGTACAGACCTATACAAAATGACAAACAGAAGGAGCAAAATGCAATCTCAGGCCCTGAGCCCAAACTGAACAAGTACAAAAGACACTAGAACAAAATGTGGGGAATCACACAGCTGAAATGTCTCAACTAATAGCTTCTGGAGTAAAGAAACAACTGCAGACGGGAGGCTGAGGCAGGAGGATTGTTGTGAGTTCGAGACCAGCCTGAGCTACAAAAGTGAGCTTAAGGCCAGCCTGAACTGCATAGTGAGACCCTGTC